>WBMY01005612.1:30226-47097 GCA_013397315.1 Donacobius atricapilla
TCCCAGGCCTGCCTGCGGCGGGGAGAGGGGGGCTGTTCCCCCCGGGAAGGGCCGGGAGCAGCCCCACCTTTGGGATGGGGAGGGCTCGGGCCATGCCGGNGGCCAGGAGCGGATCCAGCAGGATCCGAGCTCCCTCCTCCCTCCCGCTCCAGCGGCTGCCGGAGGGGCCGCCGAGACCCCCGGGGCGGGATTGACCTTGGAGCGGGATAACCACGGAAGCGCCGGGCCGGGAAGCATCGGGGGAAGGGCGGCGGATGCAGGGAGAGGAAAGACCGCAGAATTCGGGATCGTTACACCGGGAATGGCCCCGCTCCCCGCGGCTCTCCCGGCCCGGCTCCGGGCGGCCAAAGCCTGCCCCGACCCACGCGGGGCAGCGGCGGGGGATGCAGCCGCGGCCGTGACGCTCCGGAGCGCTCCCGCGCGATCCCGGGAAGGGCACCCCGCATCCCGGCAGCTTCCCGAGGCATGGATGAGTCCCCACAGTCCCCAGCCCCGGCTGCGCCAGCACCTGGGGTCTTCCCAAAATCCGGCCCCCCCCCGCAGCGCTGAGCTCTCGCTGGACTTCCAAGCTGGAAAAATTGCTCGACGTTCCAAAAAGCCTCCAGTCTGCCAAAGCCTTCCCTCCTCCCGGGGAGAAGGTTCTCCCTGGTCAAACCCATCCCTGTTTTATCCCAGGTCCGATCCCCAGCACAGCTGGCACTGCTGCTGGTAACACCAAAAGGAGAATCCCTGGAAGCATCCCTGGAAGCATCCAGGTGCCTCTGAGGGGAGCAGACAGGCAAATGCACCGGAAAAACACCGGGAAACCACTCAGGGCTCTGGAGATGGGCAGCAATCCCAGCTGGAATCAGCCTTCCCAGGAGGGACGGGATGGGACACAGGGATGGGGCACAGGGATGGGGCACAAAAATGGGACACAGGGATGGGACACAGGGATGGGGTCCTGGGACACCCCAGGGAGCCCCTCCTTCCTTTCCCCCGGAGCAGCTCGCAGGGACAAGGCGGCATCACTTCCATGCACACGGAACATTCATCCCGGAGCTCTCCCTCGCCGGCTCCCTCCAGCCGAGCGATTAATCCCAGAGTTAATTAGGGAAGAGCCGGGATCCATCTCCCGCGCCCGGTGCAATTACCCGGAGCTGCTCCGCGGCGGAGCGCGATCGATGGGCGGAGGAGCCGGCCCTTCCCGACACGCTCCCCGGATTTATTCCACAGATCCATCGTGGCCTGGGCAGCCGGGGGCCGGCCTCGGTTCATCCTGTGCCGCTGGGCAAATTCCAGCGGCGGGGAAGGGAACGGTGGCGCAGGGAGAGGTCCTGGTGGTACAGGAGCCAAAAACCCAAACCCAGTGTTTATGTGCCATGAAAATCCCAGCCTGGAAAATTCCTGCTGCTCGGGAATGAGAGAGCAAGAGGGAAAATGCATTGCATTCCATCTTTTCGCAGGGGGGAGGGAATTCAGAGGTGGATTCCCACATCCCAGCTCCTCTCCCAACAGGAACTGAAGGAGACAGAGCCATGGCAGCTTCGACAGGGATGTTCCTTCCTCATCCCCCCTCGGTGCTTTCTGCAGAGGGAATTATTTGGGGAAGCAATGGCAAGGCTGACCCAGCACTCCAGCAGGACAAGATGGGGAGGAATCTGGCAAAGGAATTTTGGGATGAAACCCAGGGTGGGTTTCAGGCTCTGCAGTCATGAACTGTGGCTGGTGCTGGAGCAGCCGGAGCAGGAAATCCCTCGGGGATGTTGGGATGGATGGAACAGGCAGCAGGAGTTCCAGGAGAGCTCCAGGAGATCCAAATCCCATTCCCTGAGGCTCCTGCCCAGGCACTGGAGTGGGATGTGCTGGAAGAGCAACACCCGCAGTCAGACCAGTGACTGCCGGTGAATCCCAGCCCCCTGGAGCTGGGAATGGCTGCGAGAAGCCGGGATGGGCGCTGGCATCTCCCAGGATCCCCTCGTACCAGCGTGGGGGATCTGAGGGATCTGCCCCAGGCACGGCCCCTGCCCTGGGATGGGACATTCCAGGGACCAGCGCATGCCCTGGGGGTGGGAGCTGCTCCCATTGGGATGGGCTGGGATGCATCCAAGAGGAGCCTCCCAGGGCACAGGGACAAGATTCGTAAGGATCCAAAGTGATGGGGATGGACAAAGCTCCCAAGGCAGGCCAGGAACCGGGGCAGGCTGGGCTCCCCAAATCCTGGAACACCCTGGAATCCCAAGGTCACCCTCCAAAGGCACCCAGTGCCAGAGCAAACGCCAGTCCCCGATCCAACACAGGGCACAGCAACGGCAGAAAACTGGCACCAGTAACCCTGGAATGGCTCTGACTGGGAATGCTCTGAGGTGCCAGAATCCCATTCCAGACGCAGTGCTCCCATCACAAATCCCACCAACAGCCCCAGACCTTCCTGACTCTGAGAAGCGACAGATTTCCCATTAAAAAAATCTCCCACGCTGCTCTTCTCCCCTTTCCCTATTTTTCCGGAATGGCCATGCAGGCTCTGGGCTGGAAAGATCCAATTAGGCACCGAAGCAGCCCCGACGAGCAGCGACGGCCGCGCCACGAAGGGAATTGATTTTATTTGACCGTTTTATGAGCACTGGAAAATTGCATCCGGAGCGTGCGCTCCGCTGGTTAACACATCCCTCATTCCCAGAATTGCTCTGAACCAGCCTTGGAAAATATGCCGGGGAAACAAAGGGAGAAGCGAGGCGGAATTCCCGGGAAATGGGGAGCGCAGCCCCTCGAGGGGCACTCCAGGCTTGGGAGCATCCCAGAATTTCCCGTGGAGAGGCTCCGTGTTGTCCGTAAGGAGCCAGTACTGGACTCATCCCCCCTTCATTCCCTCATCCTCAGCCTTGTCCCATCACTCGTCCCCACAGCCTCATCCTAGCCTCGCCCACGCCCTCCCTACCTTCTTCCCGATGAGTTTCTTGCGCAGGAATTCCCGGGCCTCGAACATGTAGGGAATGTCGTAGAGGGGCCTCAGCTTCCTGTTCTTGTCCTGCCGAGAGAGGGCACACGGGTCAGGGGATTCCCAAATCTCCCTCGGATCAGCATCGCCCCCCACCCTCCTCCACGGCCCACCCAATTCCACTGAACCCCGAGGCGACCCCGGGATAACCCTGGGAACCCACAGCCAGAGCCAGGGATGGGAACGGGATGGATCCTGTGAGGGGATCCCTCAGAACCCACAGCCAGAGCCTGTGGCGGGAACGGGATGGATCCTGTGAGGGGATCCTGGGAACCCACAGCCAGAGCCAGGGATGGGAACGGGATGGATCCTGTGAGGGGATCCTGGGAACCCACAGCCAGTGCCTGTGACGGGAACGGGATGGATCCTGTGAGGGGATCCCTCAGAACCCACAGCCAGAGCCAACCCCATCCCGGAGGAGGCTCCTGCCGCAGGCAGAGGCTGAAAACCCCTTTCACAGGCAGGTCCCAATCCTGGTGAGATTTCCCCTGGAAGCAGAAGCTTTTCCGCCCCTGGGGGGCACCGAAAAGGTTCCTGACACCCAAAGAGGTGGGACTGAGGAGCTGGCACGGAGCTGTGCCAGGCAGCCGGGACGTGGTGCCAACCTGCCAGCCCCGGAGCTGGCTTTCCAGCAGGGAAAGAGCTGTGGGCACACGAGGCTGGCCCAGCTGGTGGCACAGCTCGGGAATGTGCTGCTGCTGTCGGGAATGCCGGCACTGCTGCCCAGCTCCCGGAGAGGCGCTCGGGATGGAGGCGTCCTCGGGATTTCGCCAGTGCCAGAAAAACTCCCGTTCCCGTGCCAGGGCGGGAGTGGATAAATCCAGTGGCACCAGGCTCTGAGCAGGGCTGCTGGGGGGCTCCTATTGCGGCACCTCCCCACAGCCTCCCCCAGGGCCGGAGCACACCCGGAGCCGCTCCAGGGAAGCTGGGATATTGGGATAATGAACTCCTCATTTCCCAGGGCCACGGAACAGCCACCATCGCTCCGTGAAAAGTCACCATGTGGAAAGGGAGGATTCACCAGCGGGGTGCCATGGGGTGGGCTCAGCCCCTGCTTTGGCACCTCCTGCCCCCTGCAGCAGATCCCAAAGCAGATCCCAAGCAGATCCCAAAGCAGATCCCAGGCGCTGCTCCAGCCCTGGAGCCGCGGGAGCTCGGAACAAGCCCGGAGGAGCTCCCGTGGCACCACCAGCCTCTCCCTCTGCCCCTTCCCAGGGGGGCACAGCTCCCCGTTTCCAAACTGCTGAAGGGCTCCCGGAGCACTCCCGGTCCCCAAACCCTCGGGGTGACTCCCAGACCCCTCTGTCGGTGGGATCTGATGGATCCAGGCCCCAAGATGCTCCCGCCCCCGCCAAGGTCACGGCGGAGCTCCGACACCGAGCACGGCTCCGTGCGGCAAAGCCCTGTGCAAACACTAATTAATCCTCACTAACGAACTCCAAATTTATGGCTTAGTTAAGTGTCTGTCTGGCACAGGCTGTTAAATCCCTAATCCCCTCCCGCCGGAGCGCGGGAAGCGGGACGGCAAAGCCCTGGGTGGGCTCAGGGGCCGGCAGAGAATTCCTGGAGGAGCCGTGGAGGTGGGACCTGGGTCCTCCCCAAAGCTCCATCGGGTCTGCAGCCACTGGGACCACCCTGAAAAGGAACCACCCCAAAAAGGGACCATCCCAAAAAGGGACAGAGCCATTCCTAGGCCATACTGGGACCCATGGCGCCATCCTGCCAGTCCTGGATGTACCACGGAGGCGGGATCTGAGCCCTCCCCAAAGCTCCACCGGAGCAGCTCACGGGTCTGCAGCTGTGCGGGACCACCCCAAGAAGGGGTCACCCCAAAAAGGGGTCACCCCCAAAGGGGTCACCAGCACAGGCTCCCCAGCGCGGTGCCGGGACCCACGGCTGCACCATTCCAGCCCCGGATGTGCCGGCGCTGACCGAGCCCTCACATCCTGCTGCTGCTGCTGCTGCTGCAAAATGCCAGTTCCCTTTGGGAATTCTCCCCAGGCGGCCTGGACGTGCCAGGAGCTGGATGATGGGAACGTTTGAGTGCCCAGCCCAAACATCCCCGACCGCAGCCCCGTCAGCCCCCATTAAACCCGGCTTTGTTGTCCCACGGCAGTGACACTGCCGGCGCAGCGAGAGCGGCAGCTGACGGCTCTGGGAAGCCGTTCAAGCTCTCGGACGCTCCGCGGAGGTTTTGCAAATGAACACGAAAAAATCAGCGGCGAGAAGTTAATGGAATTCCGCGAACTCCGGCGATTTCTGACACGGAGAAGGATTTTGTTGGGTTTAACCCATTTTCCAAGGCAGGAGTTGGACCCCAACAATGAAACAGCTCGGAAGTGGTGGCTGCCCCATCCCTGGAATGTTCACATCCAGCCTGGACAGGGCTTGGAACAACCTGGGACAGTGGATGTGTCCCTGCCTGTGGTGGGACTGGATGGGCTTGAAGGCCCCTTCCAACCCAACCCAACTCACCCCACGCCCCTCTGGGGATCCCGCGATTCCATGAAATGCCAGTCCCGGCTCTCCTCAGCTCCTTGAGAGACTCATCAGCCACTGAGAAGTTAATTAAGCCCAGGGATCTGAGGCTCACTTAATTAAAGGTGAGCAGCGAGGACGTCGCTCCATTAGCAACGATGTCGGAGCTGCACCTTCAGGGAGCTGCCGGAGGAGGGGGGCACCCGCTCCCTTCCCTCCCGGAGATCTCGATCCCAAACTGGACGGGAATGCTCTGCCTCGTCCCAGGCTGGGCGAGAAGGGCGAGAAAGCGACTTTTTGGTTCCAGTGAAGGACAGAGCAGCTCCAGAGGGAGATGAGAGACCCCTGAATTCCCAGAACAACCTCCCACAGCCCGGAACACGGACAGGGCAAGAGAATTCCGGCTCTCCTGTCCAATTAACAGCATTATGCTGGGTGGGGCCTAATTAAGGTCTCTTTCCTGGGAAGCTGCAGCCCCTACCCACCGCCAGGGTTCCGGGGGGATTGAACATGGAGTGCTGCATTCTGGCTGCCGGGGGTCCCGCTCCCAGCCCCAGCCCCCTCCCAGGGGCACAGGCTGGGAGTGATGATGGATGCAAGCACAGCTGGAGCAGCTGGAAATGCTCCAAGACCCGGGATGGCAAATCCAGTTTCACATTCCAGGGCTCCCGGGGACTCTGCAGCCCCTGAGGGACCCCAGGGTGGGGGGAACTTGCCCCATTCCCGCTGTGGGAGAAGGATTCCATCCGGAGCAAGAGAGGCTCCTGGGAATCCATGGAGCCACAAGCTCCTGCGCCCGGGAAGCCGGAGCAGGGAAGGGGCGATGGCTCATCAGCAGTGTCACGCCACGGTTCACCCTCAGCTGAACCCGCCAGGGATGTGCCAGGTGGGAAATCCATGCCGAGATCCATCCCAGAGGCCGTGACAGGGAACAGGCAGTGCCTGGAGCACGCATCCCACTCATCCGGGGGTGCTGGGAGCAGGAGGAACGGCCCGATCCCCCCGGGACAAGCCAGAGCTCCCAGCTCCCCACGCAAAGATTTCGGGTTTCTTCCCGGAATTCCGGGTGCCAACACTCAAGGGGGATCCCCAGCGGAGCCGAGGGGACCCAGAGCCCAGTGGCGCTGTGGGATGGCAGGTGGGGAGAGCCTTCCCCCCGTCCCTGCCAGCACAATTAGGGAAGCTCGTTATTTGTAAAGTAATTAGCAGAGCTAATCAACTCCCAGCTCCAGAGCAGAACGAGCGGGAGGAGAGCGGGAGCTGCCAGCTGGAAACGCCAGCGCCGGGAGTGGGGACAGGGACACTGCAGTCCCCGAGGGGGGCTTTGGGCTGGGGCAGAGCCCGGCGCTGGGGAAGGATCCCACCCGGAGCAGGGAGGCTCCCAGGGATCCAGGGAATGGCCTGAGGCCGTTCCCTCTCCTCCTGTCCCTGTTCCCTGGGATTAGATCCCAAATCCGGGGCTGTCCCCTCCTGGTAGGGAGCTGTGCAGAGCCACAAGGTCCCCCCTGGTCCCCCTTTTCTCCAGGCTGAGTCCCTGTCCCAGCCTTCTCCCACACTCTCTCTGGGATCCCAACCAAGCCCAAACCCATGGAATTCTGACGGAAAGAGGAGCACCCAGATCTCCAATCCCCGGAGCCCAGCACCTCCAACTCCTCAAAAGCAGCTCCACAAGCCCAGCTGGGTTGTGGCCCGGAATTCCCCGAGGGCTCCGTCCCAGGAATTCGCTCCTGAGCCACAAGAACGGGCTTTTCTGGAGCGGGAACGCTCCATGTCTGGGCAGAGGGAGCTCCATGCCCCCGGCACACGGCGCTCCCAATTAAGCAGCTTAAATTAATGAAGTTGTTGGTCTCATCAGCAAGGGCTGCCCCTGGAACCAGCATCCTCTGGGAGCCACTTCCCGCAGCTCCGGGATGAGCCACCGGCGCTGCCCCAGCCCGGGACCCCACTGCTGTCGGTGACCCCAACCCCTGCCCACCCTCCTCAGCCCCGGGGATGGAGCTCCAGGGCATCAACATTCCGGCTGGGAGACCCCAAAAGGGCTACAGGACCCCAAGTGGGGGTACAGGACCCCAAACTGAGGGTACAGCACCCCAAACTGGGGGTACAGGACCCCAAACGGAGGGTACAGGAGCCCAAACGGAGGGTACAGGACCCCAAACTGAGGGTACAGGACCCCAAACTGGGGGTTACAGGACCCCTTGGCTAGGACAAAGCTGGTGTGGGAACAGCAATCCTGAGATCCCAGGCGGGACGGCTGCGGTTCCCGCAGGATTGGTGCTCCCACGCCGGGCTCTGCTCCCCGCTCGCTGCAGGACACACTCTGCGTGACCATCCTCATCATCCTGGGCAGGGATGAAGGCCCAGGGAGCCCGGGCTCCGCCGGGAGCCGGAGCGGGAATGCCGCAGGACAAATGGGAACGGCGGGGAACGATGGAAGCGACGGCACGGAAACAACCGGAGCTGCTTCAGCACAACGCAGAACTATAAATAATGAGGTTATAAATTATAGAACCCGGGAATCAGGGAATGGGTTGGGTGGGAAGGGACCTCACAGCCCCTTCACTGTCACCCGTGAGGTGGGCAGGGACACCTTCCACTGTCCCAGGGTGGAGAGGGTAAGGCTTCAGGGAGAGCTTCCAGCACATTCCAGGGCCCGAAGGGGCTCCAGGAGAGCTGCAGAGGGACTGGGGACAAGGCTGCAGGGACAGCACACAGGGAATGGCTTCCCACTGCCAGAGGGCAGCGCTGGATGGGAGATTGGGCAGGAATTCCTGCCTGGGCTGGGATTGCCAGAGCAGCTGTGGCTGCCCCTGGATCCCTGGCAGTGCCCAAGGCCAGGCTGGACACTGGGGCTGGGAGCAGCCTGGGGCAGTGGGAGGTGTCCCTGCCATGGCAGGGGGTCCCCTCCCACCCAACCATTCCAGGATTTTATGATTCCAACATTCCTGGCTGAGGAAGAACGGGAGAAGAATCCCTTCATTTGGGCTGGGGCGCTGACAGGAGCTTCCCGAGGGACTTTAACCCCGCTGGCAGCTCCGTGCCAGCCCCAGCCTGGCCCCAAACCCCCTGTGGGGGCAGCAGGGCAGGCAGGGCCCTTTCCAAGGAATTCACGGGGAACCAGCCGAGCATGGCGCTGCCCGTTCCCGGGGGATTCGTCACCCGGCAGCGCTTGGCTCGGTGCCCCCTCCCCGGGGCTGATGAGGAAATTGAGACTTCCCAAAATATCCGCTCCTCCACAGATCACTCGTGCTTTTCCCTTCGTCATTTCCCCACCGCAGCGCTGGAATTGGGTGTTAAACGAGCCTGACTTCCCCGGCAGCCCCGGGAGCTCCGGAAGAGCTGCTCCCAGGGAGGCTGAGGTCCCTGGAAAAGCGGTGCCAGCGGCAGCCCCGCTCCAGGCATCCAGCTTTTCCCTGCTCAACGGGAGACGCGGCTCCGCTGCCGCAGGGCTCTTGTCCCAACCGCTGGAATCCATCCACCCCCGGCCTGCGTGTCCCCCTCAGGAATGAGCTGCCCAGAAATAGGTGGGAATCATGGGGGGAAGTTGGATCTGTGCTGAATATCTGGAATGCAGATCCTCAGCAGCAGGCACCTGGAAGTGGGGCGCGGCAATCCAGGCATCCCAAACCAGGCCCTTGGAATTGGGGGGTGCATCCTGGACACCCCAAAGTGGGCACCGGGAACTGGCACTGCATCCCAGACACCCCAAGCTGGGTATTTGGAATTGGGGTGCTGCATTCCAAGTATTCCAAACCGGGCCCTGGAACTGGGGGATGCCCCCCCGTGCACCCCAAACTGAGCACCTGGAATTCAGGGGTGCGTCCTGACCCCTGTTATGGTTGGGAGATGCTGGTTCCAGGCCGTCCCCAGCCGGGTCCCTGCAGCCTCCAGGACAGCCCGGAGTCCCTGCCATGTCCCCGAGCCCCCGGAGCTCCCAGCCCCATTCCCTGGGATTCCAGCACGGAAGGCTCGGCCCAGAGCGCAGCTGGAGGAGCCTCAGGGTGTGGTGGCACTGCAGGGGGATGCGGCTCTGAGGGCCACGCGGATTTCGGAATCCAGCGGTGCTCTGGCTGCTCCGCTCCCACCGAGAGGGAAAACGGGGTCAGCGTTCCCGGAACGGGGATGATGCGGACCCAGGGCCCGGCCGTGGGACAGGGTGACACCAGGAGATGCCTCTGCCTCCTGAGACCGTCACCGAGGGGACGGGAACGGGGACAGGGACGAGGCTGGAGCTGGCAGCTGCTGCCAGGCACGGCCATTTCAGGGCTCCGGGAAGAGCCTCCACTCTGTCCCTGCCGTTATCCCGGATTTCAGAGGATAACTGCGGACCGCGAGGAATGCGGAGCGGGGCTGTCCCTCCAGGCCCTTCCTGCCCTGGATTTGGGGTCGCGTGGGAGGGGACTCACTCCCGGCCCCTTTTGTCCCCGCTCCCGGCGCGTTTCACTCCCGTGGATGCTCCCACACGGCCCCGCGGGCACCGGGACCCGAGCGGGGTCAGGGCAGGAATGGGAGCGCTGGGATGTGGGAGCAGCTCCCAGCCCAGCCCGGAGCCGGCCGGGAGCAGGAGCTGCACGGAGCGCTCCGAGCCCACCCGCACGTGACAGAGGGAAGGAGGAAAAGCAGCTGGAGAAAAGTAGGACAGCGGGGCCGGGAGCGAGGGAAGAGCTTTGAAGGATGGAGCTGCCTCCCCTCTGCAGGGCCTGGGACAGGGGATACCCTGAGCTGTCACCGTCACTGGTCGTTGTCACCATCACTGTCACCGCTGCCCGGCTCACAGGACACTCTGAGACCCCCTCGCCAACCCCAGGGGGCTGCGCTGAGCCGGCGGGTCCGGGAAAAGGCAGGATGGATCCGTGAGCCAGGGCACAGGCAGGATGGATCCGTGAGCCAGGGCACAGGCAGGATGGATCCGTGAGCCACGGCACAGGCAGGATGGATCCGTGAGCCACGGCACAGGCAGGATCCCTGCCACAGGCAGGATGGATCCCCGATCCATGGCACTGATCGGATCCACGGGCCAGCCCCAGTCCCTGGCAGGTACCAGGTCACCTCCAGCACACCCACGGTGACACTGGGGCTGTGCCAGGCCATGCCACCCCTGTGCCAGCAGGGGCCCAGCCCTCCCTCAGCACCCAGCCCTGCAGAGCCGAGGCAGCTCCTCCACGGAAAGTCCTTTCCAAGGGTCCCCACGGCTTTGCCGCTTGCGCTGGGAATTCTGAGAGGTTCTGAGGTGCTCCCAGTGTCCCCAAGGATGGCCGGTGCCACCAGAGTCCAGGAACTCAAGCTGGGGGAAGGGGCTGGGGGGGCTGCGGGCGCAGCGAGGGACGTTCCCAATCCATCCCCCCTCCATCCCATCCATCCCTCACGTCTCCAAATGTCTGGCACTAAACCCAGCCGGTGCTAATGGAGGGGGAATATTCATGACTCCCAATTCTGGGAGCGGCGCCGGCAGAGGTGCAGGAATGGGGGTGTTCCTACTGCTCCCACGGCTCAAACCCCGAGCGCTGCCGGGGCTGGGGAGGCTCCGAGCTCCCACTCCCGAGCAGAGAGGGATGGGTGTCCTGGGACAAACACAGAGCCCTGGCCTGGCCCTGTGACCACCCCGAGCCAGGAGCAGGACGGAACTGGCAGCTGGGATGTGAGCCAGGGCCAGGTCTTCGGGCTGGAGCTTCCCTCTCCTGTCCATGTGCGGCTGGAGCTGCTCCTGTCCCCTCCCTGCCCCACTGGTGATGGCACTGTGTGGCCCGGCTCTGTCCCCAGCGTCCCCTCGGCCACCCTGGCTGGTGACCGGGCAGGATCCGGGGCGATGCCGGGGCCGTGCCTGCTCCCACACGGAGCAGAGGCTCCTGAGCTGGGAGATGGGAACGGAGCCAGTGCAGAGGCTCGTCCCACGCTAAAATCAGGGATCGATTCCCGAGGCACAAGGGCTGGAGCATTAATTGCAGAGCTCAGCTCTGTGCCAGGACTGAGGCTCTGCTCCAATTCAGCGCAATTTTCCATGCGCTGAGGAATTCCAGCAGCTCCCGAGGAGCTCAGAAGGTCAAAGCTCCACTCTCCCAGCAGCGTTTTCACGCTCACGCAGCGGAGCGAGAAACAGCCGGGGCTGGGCACGGACCAAAGCTCTGGAGCGGCTCCCGGCTGGAGCCCGGGAATGCGAGCTGGCAGGTGCCTGGATCTCCCTCCGAGCATCGGTGTCACAACACCAGGCAGGAATTACAACAGAGGAACCACGGCACTTAGCGGGAGGCGGCTGGGGAAGGATCCGCGCACGGCCGCATCCCCGGGGATCTCTCCTGCCACGCGGCAGAGCCAGGCTCCGGCGGCAGCAGATGGGCCGAGCTCGGAGCTGCGCGGCCCCGGGGCCTCCCCGAGCTGCTGCCTCATGCAAAAGCTGCTCTCGGATTGCTGGCAGGCTCCTGCCCGGCTCCCCGGCCGGCTGCGGGGCTGGCCGGCTGCTCCGGCACCAGCCCGGCCCCTGCTGCCGCTCCAGCGCTCGGGGCTGCTCCCGTTTCGCTGCGGAGCTGCTGCTCTCTGAGCCATGAGCAATTTCCTGGGATGTCATTCCAGCAGCTGTAATCCATACAGGAAGCCAACCGTGCCAGCTCGCCGATGAATCCAACGCCGAGCGGGCCTTGTACCTGGCGCTGGCGGCTCCCCCGGGAGCCGCCCCCGCCTCTTGGGACATTTGCTCCGGACACAGAGCGGGGCCGCTCCCCGGCTCCCCCCGGCCGGAATTCACCGCAATCCACAGGCGCGGACTCCACACCGGAGGGCTGCTCTTCCCGGCAGGAATGACTCCGGGAGCGGCAGGAGGCTCGGCAGCCGCAGATGCAAGCGAAATCACTTGTCCCGAATCGCTTTCCCCGGCGCAGCGCTTGCTGCCCGGAGGGCACATTCCAGGCTCCCAGAACACGCCGACTGCACTCGTCTTCCCCCTGGAAGCGACTGCGGCTCCCATTAAATATTGATCCGGGAACTCCGGTGCCCCCGCGCCTCCTCTCCCCGGCTCTGCCAATATTTAGAATCCATTAAAGTCCCGTGCGGAGCGCTCGGCGGCCCCGCACCGGCCACGCCGGCGCATCAGCTCGCTTACACGGGGCGCGGATGAGCTGCCATGATCCCTGTAGCTGTAATTGAGCGGGAGCGGGCCCGGATGAGTTCATGCCTTTGTTCCTCGTTAATCTTTCATGCTCGTTGAGTGCGGAGCAATTTGTGTAGTACAAACCCTGCGCCACGAATCGCGGCCGCAAACCCCGCTCGGCGCTCCCGGCGGGCCCGGCACGGCCTCGCAGCCACCCCCGGAGCCCTGGGAATGTCCCCATGGCCCCGCAGGGACAGGGACAACAAGGTGGAGGGGGGGGGACACGAGGGGGCTCGGCAGAGCTGGGGGTCCCCCGGCTCCTCCAGGCTCGTTACCAGAGGGATCACGGAATGCTGTGGGTGGGAAGGGACCTTAGGGACCACCCAGTGCCCCCATGCCATGGCAGGGACGCCTCCCACTGTCCCAGGCTGCTCCCAGCCCCGGGGTCCAGCCTGGCCCTGGGCACTGCCAGGGATCCAGGGGCACAGCCACAGGGATTTGTGCCGGCTCCTCCGTCCCTCCCGAGGGTTTGGCAGAGCCCACCGAGCCATTCCCGCCTGGAAAACGCTCCCTGTGCCAGCCCCTCCTCCCAGCCCTCTCCTGGCAGGGCTGTGGCATCGCCCGCGCTCCCGAGGGTGCCAGCGCAGCCTCTGCAGGGCCCGAGGAACGCTCCCAGCTCCCGGCAAGGCGCTGCCAAGCCGTGCAGCCGCCCTCTTCCCCAAATCCAGCTGGCTGCTCCCTGGAAAAGCTCCCGGCGGACACCTGCACACCATCTGTCGAGCGGCACCCACCGAGCGGGGCCGGGCACCCACGGCACCCCATGGGCATCCAGGGTGGCTCAGAGCCGGGAGCAGCAGCTCTTTTCCAGGGATGGAGCAGCTGGGATTGCTAAAAATGGGTGGGATGGGATCTTTCCCAGCTCCTTTCCCAGCTCCTTTCCCAGCTGTCCCGCAGGGTTATAAATCCAACTGGAACAGCCTCAAAAGCAGAGCTCCAGGGGCCGGGCTGCCCTTGGCCCCAAGGTCATTCCCTGTCCTTCCTGCCTCCAGCAGGGCTGGCACAGCTCCAGGCAGGTCATTGGTACTGAGCTCTTCCAATCCTGCAGAAATATCCCGGGAAGCAGCGAAGGGCACGGAAAGGAGCAGAGGAAGCAGCAGCTTTGCTGGGTTTGGGTAAAACGCTCCCTGAAATCTGCTGGAATGTGGCAGGATGAGCAGTGGGAGCGGCCACATCCCCACCCCTCCCAAGGGAACCAGGGACACGGAGCGGCCGCGGCCACGGCCATTCCCAGCACACCAAAATCCTGAACCCAGGAGTCAGACCCTGGCACCCCCGGGAGCAGCCAGAACCCTGGAGCCACTGGGATCTGCAGGACACGGACGCAGCAAAGCATCTGTGTAGAACAGGCCGTTCTGCACCAGCCAAACTGTCAGCGGTCTCATCAAACCACCGGCAGTCCTGGTATTGGAACCCCCAGGAATTGGCCAAGGTTACTGAGGAAAACGGGACTAAAAATAAGAACAGAGAGCCTGGGAAGCTGACCAGCAAGAACGCGAAACCTGGATAGAGGACACGGAGCGCGGCGATGGACGCCTGACCCCCGAGGAGTCCTGAAGGACCCGTGCCTGCCTCACGGACAAGCGGCTTGGCCGAGGGACGGACACCTGTGCGCAGGGACGGCAGAGCCAGAAACTACAGCTGGGGTCTTGTGTAAACAGTAAGGGGATTCTGCTGAAATCATGCTGGTCCTCTTATTCCCTTGCCCATTTCACCCTGCACACGGAGTGTCCGGAGAGCCGGACACAGCCACGGGAATCCCACCCGGCACCACCCCCGGGAGCACCCTGCAATGTCCCACATTCCAGCTGGGATGCCCATCCCTGGATGATCCAGCAGCTCTCTGCCTTTGGAATCACAGCAGAAAGCCAAGGAACCGGCGTGCAGTTCCCTCTGAGAGCTGGGAAAAAAAATTTCCGAGCCCAAATCCATCTGTTCTCCCTCTTTCCGAAGCCATTTCCAGCTTTCCTGCGCCACCAGCTTTTCCCTGCCAGGGTGGCGGCAGCTCTGGGAGGCTCCCATCGCTCCAGAGGCCAAAGCAGGCAGAGCACCAGGATCCCCCATCCCAAATCCTGGCCGGAAGGGCCCGGCATCCCTGCCCAGCACTGGTGTGGGGCAGAGGCACAAGAATGAGCCACCATCCAGGGGAAACGTGGAAAACCAGAGAGCCACAGCTTTGTGTCCCTGGAAAAGATGTCTGGGGCCATCCTGACAATCCCTGGAGAAATCCCACACCTCCAGCGCCAGCCTGATCTCGGCTGTGCAGGTGGGACCAGGCAGCAGCTGGGAAAGGGGCCGGGATATCTCCGCCCCGATCCCATTTCCAGCGCTCCCAGAAGCCCCCGAACCCCGGAGCCCCGGCGGCCTGCACGTCCCTGCTCCGGCCGGGGCACTGCCCCAATTCCAGCCTCCCAACTCCCAGCCCGCCCCCGGCAGGCTGCCTGTTCCCTGCTCCTCCCGTTGAATCAGGATCCATGTGTTCGACTCCCCCTCCTCCAGAGAATTCCCAATTAAGAGATCAATTTAGATAAATTGGGGATTGGAGCAGATTTGTGCTGCAACTGCCGCAATCCAGAAAATTCCGCCGGAGCGGCTGACGGGGCCTGGGATGTGGCTGTCCAAGGGAATGAGCTGGTGGTTGGAAAAGGGAATGGAAATGTCCCAAACTCCGGGAACGGTGGTGGCACTGACACCCAGGGATGTTCCAAGACAGGATCGCCACAGGTGGATCCAGCAGGTCGGAGCCTCTCTTGCTCTCCCCGGGAATTGGCTCGTCCTTCCACCCCATGGAGCTGCCAGACACTGCCAGCTGCACCTTGGGAACGGCTTCCCTGCATCCACAGGCACCTGGAGCATCCCGGGGACTGCAGCCCCAAGATGGGGGCCACATCCCAGGGAGAGATTCCAGCCATCCCAGTGAGTTTCCAGCCATCCCAGTGAGTTTCCAACCCTTCCAGCGAGGTTTTCCAGCCATGCCAGTGAGTTTCCAGCCATCTCAGTAAAAGTTTCCAGCCCTTCCACTGAGGTTCTTCCAGCCATCCCAGAGAGTTTCCGGCTGTCCTGACGAAGATTCCAGCCACCCAGGTGAGGTTTCCCAGCCGTTCCCACACCGGTGCAGCCCCTGGAGCAGCGGCAGATCCGTCTCTGAGCCGATCCGTGATGCTCCCGGACAGAGTCGAGCGCCGGGGACGTTCCCGGCCGTCGCTCCTGGGATTCATCCACCACTGGGAGATGAAAGGCTGCAGATGAAAGGCTGCAGGATTCCATCGCACTCCCTTTTCCGTCTGTCACTTCCCATCTCCTCCATCCGGAGCCGTGGGAGCAATTAGCGCTCGGCAGGTTGGGATGGCATTCCCGACGGAGCTGCGAGATCCCAGGGCTCCCGCTCCAGAGGGGATGAGAGGGTAGGAAGGGCCCGCAAAGGGGCACTGGGGGGGAAAAACCTTCCAGGGGAGCCTGGAGTCAGCCCTACGCTTCATTTTGTGCATTTTCTATTTTATATTAAATAAAGGTGTGGATGTTTCTAGGATTTAAAGGGATCACAGAACCCCGGGATCGCTGAGGCTGGGAAAGCCCTCCAAGGTCACCGAGTCCAAGCTGTGCCAGAATCCCACCCTGTCCCCAGCCCAGAGCTCTGACTGCCACATCCAGGAACTCCTTGGACACCTCCAGGGATGGGCACTCCATATTTCCCCTGCCACGGCCTGAGCACCCTTTCCATGGGGAAATTCCTGCTGCTGTCCACGCTGAGGCTCTCCTGGCCCAGCCTGAGGCCGTTCCCTCTCCTCCTGTCCCTGTTCCTGGGAGCAGAGCCCAAACCCCTCCAGGGGTGGATTTTCAATAAATGCTCAGATGTTATAAATATCCCCATGAATATTCTGTAAATCCTGACACATTCCACAGACATGCCCATGGAGAGATGTCCATGCTGATATTTGATCCATGAACAGGAGTGTGCACACTCCCTGAGCTCTGGATCCACCTCTGGAATGGGAGCTGGGATGGGGGACCCCACCCCAAGCCCCAGCGAGGGCAGCTTTGGTCCCTTCTGGAATTCTTGGATGGTTTTTCCACAATTTCAATTGCTGGTGTGGAAGGGGAGGAGCAAACCCATCACTAATTGCACTGGCAGGTAATTAATGACAGCACCAGGGACAGAAACACAACAGAGCTATGGGAGGATGAAACCAGGGAGAAATAACTGGGATTTAACGGGAGCATCCCAGGCTGGGGGGACCTCGGGGAGATCCCGGCAGGGCAGAACTGGGACCAGTAGAG
>WBMY01005614.1:0-11757 GCA_013397315.1 Donacobius atricapilla
TCAGAAAAATCTAAAGTCTATAAACAGAAGTTCAACTTCTTTTGACAACCTTTACAAAAGCTTTTTATATATCTATGGATCTTCCTTGGGAAGGAAAAAAAAAAACCCAAAACAGCCGGCTGGGATTTTTTTGTTCTGGTCCACTCTAATACCAGTCTGGATGGCTGATTCTGCCTATTTAAATTCTGGCCCACAGTTTCAGCAGGATAGGACAGGAGACACTTCTTGTCCTAAACTGCTGCTTCTGTTCTCAGTGGTTTGATCCTCCAACTCCAGCAGCACCAGGAGGATATTGGGCATCCCACTGTGTATCAGTGCCCATTAAACAGGAATACAATACCAGAGCAGTCTGCTCCTCATTTATTATAGTACACAAGGGGTGTTGTAAGAGAAGATATTTTCACTGGGACTAATGAGCAGAGTTTTAATTGCAGTGGAACTAGGACAACAACTTTTCAATTGCAGCATGACTGATTGAGGTAAAATGAGGGTATTCTCCTCAGATTATTCTGGGCCTTCTGAAATTATTGTCTATGTAAATACCAGTACTTGGTAACTGTACCAATGGAATTGTTTGCTCAGTTTGATCTGTGGCAATTCTTGTTTTATTTCAAATACAGCCTAACAAGTATATACTAATGCAAAATGTCTAGTAAATTGTTTATCCTTTCTGGAATTGCCAGAGACTCTCAGAAGTGCAAGTGATGAGCAATTATTTTCCCCCATTAAATATTCTGTATTTGGGGTTCTTGTTCTCTTAATTTGAAACAAGAAGCCAAACTACCTCTCTTCAATTTTGAGCCTGGGGTAAGATTTTATTATTATAAGCAAAATAAAAACTGTTTGCAATGCAATTGTGTGACATCAAAACCTTTTAATGGAGAGGGCATATCAGGTAGTCCAATAGAGTCTCAGAAAACTAACATGTCCTCAGAAAAATCTAAAGTCTATAAGGAGAAGTTCGACTTTTCTGGCAACGTTTACAAAAGTTTTTTAGATGTCTATGGATCTTCCCTGGGAAGAAAAAAAAAATAAAGCAGGCTGGGATTTTTTTGTTCTGGTCCATTCTAATACCAGTCTGGATGACTGGATGACTGGTATTCCAGTCCAACAGTCCAACCCATTGCAGCTCCACACTGCCAGGCCCATCCAGGACTACACACTCAGATACTCATGTACAACACACACACTTATACATACACATACGCATGTAGCTGGCCACGTTGATGGACTAGACACAAAAATACACCACTCATACAAACTGCACCAATGGCCTTGTACTGTTGCTTTCTCTGGCTCATCAGGATGAAGGTCAATTGGTGGGAAAGATGTCTATATGTTTAAACAAAATATGGATTGTCCCAATAACTGAAACCCTCCCTAAAAGCTCCTGGATCCTTAGTTTAGATGGTTACTGGCACCTCTGCATGCATGCTCCCTGTGCTTGCAGCTTTACTCATGGGCATAAGCACACTATGGCTCCCCAGGTAAGTGTCACCTGGATCCTCTTGCCTCCACCGTCTCACACAGGCACACACATACAGATGGAAGCAGGTCTTTCAGTTGACCCCAACCCTTACTTTCTGGCCTGGACTCCCAGCTCCTCCAGTAGCCAGCTTGCACAGCTGCACCCATGCCAGTCCCTGGCACTCTGGATGGATGGGCTGCTGTGACACTTGGTCCCTGCTCCATCCTGATGAGTCAGAGAAAGGAATAGTGCAAGGCCATGGGTGCAGCTGGCACTCAGACACCCGTGCCCACATCTGCATGCAGAACAGACAGGCCTTCACCCAGGAAATTGCTTAGGAATGGATTTTAGTGGGATGACAACACCACCTAAGTGTGCTGACCAGGTGCATGGCATGGCCAGAGAGGCAAACAGTGCAGCAATGAACATGTTTAAATGTCACTATCCTTTTTATCCTCCTATTCTTCTATTTCCCATACTTGTTCCTCCTCAAAACATCTTGATCTCTTTCTTTGTCACCTAACCAACCCTAATTATATCTTAAATAATCCGCAAATGCTCTTCCCAGTATGTCTACCATGGTTTATGGTTTATTTACAGATGAGCCTGACACAGCCACTTACTCACATGCCATCCTCCTCCACTCCTTCTGATGCAGGACAATCAGAAAAGCACAAGTGAGAAAAACTTACAGATGTAAGTAAAGACAATTCAGTGGGCAAAGCAAAAGCTGCATGTACAAACAAATCAAAACAAGAAATCATTACTTTTCTACCTGGATAATGTAGCTGTAATTCTGTCATTTATATAAAGAGGATAACATAAAAAATGAAAACAAATATAGCTCCTGGTCCTGCAGGAACATACACAAGTACTCAAATTCTTAACGGTGTTCACTCTGAACAAGCAGAACACTAAACACAGGTAGTAAATCTATATACTTGCTTCTAGTGATCAAGAAAGAAGTTGGGTATTTTGTCTTTTTGTTTTGGTCTGTTTTTTTGTTTTGTTTTGTTTTGTTTTTTAATAGAGGTTGACTACAGAACAGATATCACTAAAGATTATCCTTGTTTTTAGGAAGTATCTTTCATTCTTTTGCTGGTAGACAAATTGAGGTTAAGGGCTCCTGGTAACAATTGCTTCAAAGAAGAACAGTTCTTGCAGATAACTCCTCTCAGAAACCTAAAATGTTTTCTTTGGCAGGTGTTAAGATCTGCCTTTTCCCAGGTGAGAAGATTCTATTCAAACTTTCTTAAGTGTTTATCCTTTAAAAATGAAGACCTGAATTAAAGTTACAGGTACCATAGCATTTTAAGGTAAGACATGAGCAGAGTCACTTATCCAACAGTTTAATTTTATTCTACATTTACATTTCCTCATCCTCTTAATTTTGCAGGATGAAAATCTCAGACTTGCATTTGCAAATGTTGAAGGATGTGCATAATTTGAGGAGAATGGAACAGGAAAGTACACTTGAGACTGGAGTTCAAGTGCCACCTTCAAGACTGGATCGCTGAGCCCATAGCCCTAGCTGTCTGTGAAGACTGCTTCTCAGGAAGCTCCAAAGGACACCTGAGCATGAAGTATCCCTCTGCCTCACACAGAATGCTAGCTGATAGTGACTGCAAGAACCAGGACTTGAAATTTGCATTCGTTCACTTCAGAAACACACAGCAGAAGCTGTGTTTTCTCACATGGGCATTCCCTCTGGAGTGTGAGAGTGTAGGCACAGCCACACAGCAGTGAGAGCCAATGTCACCATTGTCCTGTGCCTCAGGATGAACAGACACACCCTCTGCAGCAACAGGGGATCAGTATACAGGAACATGGTGCACAGGGAGAGCTGCAAGTGAATTTTAGAAGCAATTTTTGCTGTGAATTTGGGGAGTAAGAAACTAGATTTTTTTTTCCCCCTGACAAAGCAGGTAAGGTCACTGAAGTGCTAAGAACTAAGCAAATTTGTGTTTTGTAGTAATAAATATACATAGATAACCTGAGGGTCAAACAAAGGGTTTGCTGTTTTCCAGCTCTTTGATATTAAAAGTATGCACAGTTAGAGTAATCATTTTCATTCTTTCCCACACTGCAGACTTCGACATTGCAGTGCCTACTTCTGTATGGTAAAATTAAGTATAACAGCAGTAACTTGCCTTTTATTTAGTTATTCTTCAATATTTTTTTTAATTTTTCACAAACCCCCACACAAACTTATCCATGCTAAGAATCACCATATGAGAAGAGTGAAAAGATGAGGTAATGAGACATTTTTATCTTTAAAAACACAATGTAAGCCACGTTGCTGTCACATGCACAACAACTTACAGTTCTTCTAGTTCTGTTGAAGCTATGGGATAAATCCTGGCTGCAAGGTTACCATTTGTCTCTGGTAATCTGTGTGTGGTAATCTAGGGCAAAGGCCATCCTTCATTTTTCTCCTCTACCATAAAATGTTAATCCTGTCATAAGTGAATCTTATCTAAGACCCGAAGATGGTTTCTCTGTAAAGAATTGGCAGCGTCATGATAGGAAAGGGAATATGGGGGTTTGTGGGCTGACAGAAGAAGCATGAGGCAACAGGGACACAACAATGACCACTGACAAGGAGTGACCCAGCCTGTGAGTTGTCTGTCTCTAACTGTCTTCTATCAGGTGTTTGCAGCTACCACAAACAACAATAACCATTAAGAAAGGATTTGAAGGGAGCCATGGAGAACTGCTTTGATATTTATGAAAAAATCATCTAAGTGCAAGGAAGGTATGTGTAGTTCTGACAGAAGTTATGGTAACAGCACAGTAGTTTTGGTTTGGTTTGGTTTTCTGTGGTCTGTTTGTTTGTTGTTTTTTTAATGAAAAAAAAAAAAACCAACACCCTTACAGTCACCTTATTCAAACCTGGATAAAAATATTTTCATAGGTAGTTACTATAGGTTATTTAAACCCACATGAAGAATTGTTTCAGACCAACTTGCTCCTGTAACAGAGTCACACAATATTCTGAGTTGGGTCTTAAATGTCGGGATAAATCCTGGTCCAGGTCTTAAATGAATGGCCCATGCAGGGATTGAACCTTGGTGTTATTAACACCTTGTTTTAACCCTCTGATTTAATCCGAATTTGCCACTACATACTGAGACAGGTTGACCTTGCTTACGTTAATGCTTTCTGCTCTTCACCATTTAAATAATATACTGCAAATTAGATACTATTTTTTCAGCTTACTTTATCTGCAATTTTTTCATTTTGTGTCTTTTCCCTTGTTCTTCCTATGTGTGCCCTGCTGAGGGCCTCTCTAACTCCCCAGGACTGCAACTACTGAATGACTTGTTGACTTTCTTCTGCACAGAGCAGATGGGACCGCTGCTGTATTTCATTTCACACTAGGAAAGCTGTGAGGGGCCATAAGTCTTGCAGCCAGAAGGAGCAGTAAGTCATGGGGCCAGAAAGAGGACAGGGGCCACAAGGCCAGGTTTCAAATTAAGTGCATAATAAGACTTTTGTACTGGGAGAGTGGGGGAGTAGGGCCCGTACATCCTGCAGAAGCCAGGCTGCTGACTGCAGGCAGTCCTAACTGGAAGATGTGGAGACTGAAGAAAAAATAATGAACCTACATGTCTGAGTAAAAAATCTGACTGGTCTTAGAGTGGTGGAGATGTTTTAAATGTTTTGTGAAGCATCTTCTCGTGGATTGCTGTGATGAAGTCCCCTACAGAACCTTCCACACTGGCAATTCCACGTGGCATCTTTGAAAACAGTCACAGGTCTGATTGCATTATTAATGCCCTCTTGCCATGAATAAAAGAGCTGACCTGGTTAAAGGTCTGCACACTGTATGCACATTAATGTGTTTGCCTGTGTGGCAGCCACGCATCTGACTGCAACATCAACATGGTGCAAGAGGGAGTCTCGGTTGGTGATTTTCAATGCAGTTCCACTTGTGTGAGGTGAGAAGACTTCCATAAGTATGAAGTGACTCCTCCACACAAAGTGAGGAAGAGCTGTCCAGATTTTATTCTCACCTTCAGCGTTTTTTTGACAGGAGAAAGCTTTCTATTTGGATCATTTAGAGAACCTTTGGTTAACACATAAATGCCTATTCCGTATGTGGGGAATAAGAAGCTTTTGTCAAGAAATGGAAGATGCAGACAAAAGTTTATGAGATAATTTAAAAATGCTCCAAAAATTTCACCTCCTGATAAAACGTGTTATAACTGTTCAAAAATGTTCTCCTGCTAGAAGGCAGAATATGGAGTCTTTGAGAGAACAGGGGCTTGGCAAAATAAGGTCAGACTGGGAAAGCAAAACTCCTACAGTACTTGGAGGGAAAAGGGAGATTTCAGACACAAAACTGGAAACTGAAAAGAAGTGCTGACTGAGGTACTGTTGTTTCTATTGCATGCGTTGGATAATGAAACTTCCAAAGAGACATAAAAATCCTTTTGTGTGTGAAATAAGCTGACGGGAGATGTTTCTAGTCTTACCACAGGAATGTAAGAAGAGAGAGACAAACTTTGTAGTGTGAAAGTGATTGCATTGGGTTTGTGTGGCAAGGATTTGGTAGCAGGACGTTGCTTCTTTGAGAAGCTAACAAAAGATTCCCTCATATCCAGCTGAGGCAGTTCTAGTTGGCTCCAAGATGCATCCACCAATGGCCAAAGCTGAGCTAAACATCACTGGTGTTTAGCTGTCATCATCGTGCTTCTGTGATAATGTATTTAAGAAAGAGTAACAGCATCTATGAGAGAGGAGTGAGAAAATGTCAGAGGCTCTGCATGATGCCTTGGGAAGGCTGACCTGAAACAGAGACTGGACAGAACTAGAGAATAAAGCAGAGATTTCTTGTGAAGAATCACAGTCCATGGGAAGGACTGACAGAAATTTGTGGACAACTGTTCTCCCAAGTGTGGGACTCCATGTTGGAGCAGAGAGGATGAGTGGGAGGAGGAAGGAGCAACAGAGACAATGCATGACAGACTGACTGCAACTCCCATTCCACATTCCCCTATGAGACTCTGGGAGAGAGGGTAGAGAAACTGGCAAGCAGGGAGGGGAAGGGGAAATGAGTTTTTAAGACTTGTTATTTCTGGTTATTCAACCCTTATTTGCTTGGCAATAAACTAAACTATATACCCTGTGTTGAGTCTGTTTGTCCTTTGACAGTGATTGGTGAGTGATCCCTCCCTGTCCTTATCTCAGCCCATGAGCCTTCACTATATTCTCTTTTCCCTATACAGATGAGAAGGAGGAATGGTAGAGTGGCTTAGTGAGAGTGTGACAATAGCCAAGATCAACCCACTGTCACCCTGATTTTTCAGCCTTCTTGTGTGTCTCACAGTTTCATAGCTCTCAGTTTCTCACACATGGGTGTTATAGATAGAAGCAATGTTTTTGTTAGATTAAGTTAGCTTACATTTTTCCTCATAGAGATATGGACAGCTGATGGACAGTTGTCTTGACCAACGGGATGGGGAGAGGTGTCAACCTTCTCCCCCCATCCCTGGCCTTTGTAGAAATACAATAAAAATTGAGTCAAATCTTGCAATAAACAATTCATGCCCTCTCATCAGACAGTGTGTCTGTGTGTCCAAGACCAACAACCCACCACAGTGGAACATATAGACTTTTGCTCATAAATCACATGGATGGGAATATATCACCAATAAAGATGAGGAGGTAACATCACTCCTTCTGGAGTGAACATATCTGTGCAAAGGATGCCAAGGCTGCATTTGTTCTTGCTGTGGAGGATGGTGGGTGAGGTTAAAGAAGAGAAAGGGGGGTAGTTGAACCTAACATAGCTACTTGATGTGCTCTCAAAGAACTTGTCAGTAAAAGGAAGTTCCAGATGCATGTTTCTTTCTTTAAACCTTCCTTCCCCTACACAAAATTTAACAATATTCCAAATATTGCCATTTTCTGAGGATGAAAGGAAAGAAATATAGTGAAGTGGTCAGTAGCTGTGATTTCACATGCTTTGTATGCCTGTTTTGTTATGCTTTGGTCTGTTAGATAAATCTTGCCAAGAGCAAGGCTGTCCCTTTTTCTACATGGCTTAGGCACTCCTGAGTCATTAGCAATAAAGAACTAACTCCTTGGCTGCCAAATCCTGCTAGCCCTACCTGTGCCTTTCAGCAGGAGTATAGACATCAGAGCTACCCAGCAGTATCTGCCAACAATTCTTGCCTGACCCAGTATTTTACATGTTAAATTCTTGATTTTCTCTATTGAGAAGTCTCATGATCATTAGCTGTGATGTCTATTAATTAATATATTTCTATGATTTTATATATATAGATATGTTTATTTATTATTATTATTATTACTATTTGTGTATGTTTGTGCATGTGTGTGAGGGTAGTGAGACACTGGACCTGGTTGCGCAGAGAAGTTATGGATGCCCCATCTTCAAAATGCTCAAGGTCAAGGTAGACAGAGCTCTCGTCAGTCTGGTCTAGTGGAATATACCCCTGCTCAAAGCAGTGGCAGTTGAACTAGATGAACTCTAAAACTCCTTTCCAATCCAATCAATTCTATGACTCTGCATTTCCAAACACCCGTGTCACTTGAATGCATTTTTGGAGTACGAGTCATACGAGTTATGTTGAATCCATGTTCAGATGCAAGCCTTGTAGCTACCTTGGCATGCTTGTATTGAGCATGCTGCATAGTCTGCTTGCCATTTAGCATACACTGTTCATGACTATGGCACAATTATAACTTGCTACCTTTCCTTTTAGTTGCTTTTACTGGGAAAATCCTTAAATCTGGAAGTCTCCCTAGGCAAGATGCAGGCATCTTCCTGTCCTAGGGTGACTTTATGATGCTAGTATCCCCAGTCGTCTGTTCTGTACCTTGTGTTCTGTACCTTTGAAACTGGTTCTGAGAGCAAAACAAGAAAAAAAAGAAGCACACAGTTTGTTTTGAAAAAACTGCCTGACTCCTACGCATTTTTCTCTTCTCCTGAACTGCATTTGTCAGAGGCACGGACAGCAGTTGGGACAGAGATCTGTGCATTTTAATTAATTTTAGCTAGCCTTCCTCACTAGAAATTTAAGAAAAATCAACCTAGGAAAACATCTGACAGTGACTTGTGCCAGACAATTTACTGGGGTTTCTTCCAGTCTGACATTTCTTGGAAAGTATCAATTGTGCTAACATACCAGAGACAGATGATGTGAAAATACAGGGTAAGATGTCAGACCTTCCATGTCTACTTTCTCTCTTTAATGCAAAGGTTTGTCAGAAGTATTTAGTTGTGGGAGCATCACCTTCTTCTATATACTACCACAAATGTCATGGTCTTTCAGGATACCATGAAAAAATTACCATGGCAATCCAAAATGTTGAAAGAGACACAAAGTCTCCTTCTGGCAGATGGGGATGTGTGCATGTGTGTGATCCACTGCACATGTATTCAGACCATCCTAGCACTATGTACTGTGATATGTAACGTCTCCCAATGCACGTACTTAATGTTATTGGTGTGGGTACTTGTACTAGTAAGGTTGAACATGCTTCTAAAAATTTGCAACCTAAGCATGATAGAGAAGAGAAGAAGTGGATAGACAAACTCACTGTGAGATTAATATGACTACCAGAAAAAGCACTAGTCTTAACCAAGAATCTTTTGTCAAGATCTCTGTAACCCTCACAGCAGTAGAAAATACATANTGAACAATTTCCACTACATAGCACTGCAATTAAAAAAAAAAAAAAGTTTTCATTTGAAATGCAAGAGTAAAATATAATAAGTATTACTCCAACTAGGAGAAAAAAATCAGGAAAACGTAAACACTGTCCCTTTTCCTCTAACCAAGAGAACATTGTCAAAGGTTGTCGTAAATGGAGTTTTAAGATGACCACTCTTTCAAAAAAAGTTCTGTTTATGCTTCCTCCCAGCCCACGACTTGAAATCTGTTTCAGCAAAGTTACATTATTTTCGTGTGATGGTGCCTGGATGCCAGGTGCCTACCAAATCTGCTCTGTCTCTCCCCTTCTCAGCTGGACAGGGGAGAAAAAGTATAACAAAAGGCTTCTAAGCCAACATAAGGGCGGGGAGAGAACACTCACCTATTATTGCTATGGGCAAAACAGATTCAACGCAGGGAAAAATAATACAATTTCTTACCAATCCAGTCAGAGTAGGATAATGAGAAATAACCCCAAATCTTAGAAGCACTTTGGTCACAACTCAATTTCACTCCCGATTTTCTCTATCTCCTCCACCCAAGCAGCACAGGGTGATGGGGAATGGGGGCTGTGGTCAGCTCATCATATGCTGTCTCTACTGCTGTGTCCTCACAGGAAGGACTCCTCACACTTTTCCTCTGATTCAGCATGGAAGGCCTCTTAAGGAAAACATTCCTCCCTGTTCTCCAATACAAGCCCTTCCCATGGGCTGCTGTTCTTCACAAACTGCTCCAGTGTGGGCTCCTCCCATGGAGCAGAGTCTTTTAGGAGCAGACTACCCCAGGCTGAGTTGTCCCCCAGATAACAAGCGCAAGCAGAAAACTTGCTCCAGTGTGGGCTAGTCTCTCCACAGGTCCACAGGTCTTGACAGAAGCTCCAACATGGGTTTCCTATGGGGTCACAGGCCTCCTTTGGGCATCCACCACAGGCTTCAAGTGGACCCCATGTTCCACCATGGGCTGCAGGGGCACAGCCCCTCGATGTCTTCACCATGGGTGACAGGGGAACATCTGCTCTTGGCGCCTGTGGCACTTCCTCCACCTCCTTCTTCACTGTCCTCAGTGTCTGCAGAGCTATTTCTCGCAGAACCACAGAATATGCTGAGTTGGAAGGGGCCCACAAGGACCATCGAGTCCAACGTCTGGCTCTGCACAGGACTATCCCCAAGAATCACACCGAGTGCCTGAGGGCATTGTCCAAACACTTCTTGAACCCTGTCAGTTTCGTGCGATGACCACTACCCTGGGGAACCTCTTCCAGTGCCCAAGCAAGCCTGGGTGAAGAACCTGTTTCTAATACCCAACCTAAATCTCTTCTGACACAACTCCAGGGCACTCCCTCAGGTCCTGCCACTCTTCATCACAGAGAAGAGAGCAGTGCCTGTCCCTCCTCTTTCCCTCATGAGGAAGTTGTAACTGCAATGAGGTCTTGCTCCAGTCTCTTCTTCTCCAGGCTGAACAGACCAAGCGTCGTCAGGTGCTCCTCATAAGGCTTCCCCCAAAGGCCCTTCATCATCTTAGTTGCCCTCCTTTGGAAGATGTCTAATAGCTTTATGTCTTCTTCTCTCATGTTTTCACTCCTCTCTTGAGCTGGAGGTGTGCAGGTTGTTTTATCTCGTCTCAAATACGTGACCCCAGAGGTGCTACTGCAATCACTGATGGGCTTGGCGTTGGCCAGTGGCAGGTCCATCTTGGAGTCATCTGGCAAGGGCTCTGTCAGACACAGGGGGAGTTCCTGGCAGCTTCTCAGAGAACTCACTCCTGTAGCCTTCCCATGACCAAAACCTTGCCACACAAACCTCATAATCATTACAAATACACTGAATACCTGCTCTTCTGGTCCCTGGAGTGACAGAGCTGTCTTTGACAAGTAACACCAAGAAGGCCTTGAAACGGCTGCTGTCCCCCATACTGGGCAGTGACTCCAACTTGTGCCCAGCCTCATTTGTCCCATGGATGTCATCACAGATGTGCACCTACAACTTCCCATTCTCAGAACAAAGCATCATAGCTATAAAACAAGGGTACATTTTACAGCCAGAGTCAAGGGCAAGTGTTGTCCTCTCACAAACACCTTCATTTGATTTTGGTGTTCTTCAGCTTCCTGGCATACAGGTCTTCTTGGGGGCAGATACTCAGGTACTGTGGCCAGTGGTGGTCAGTGCTGGGGAATAGGGAGTAATGCTTCTGTTTGGACAGCAGGCTTCTGCCAGTAACTGAGTTCAATCAGCACCCCAATTTGGTAACAGGAGCAGGGGTGAGGCCTCAGGCTGGTCCACGATGATCAGTTGTTGGAAATGGGGAAGCAATCCTTACTGCTCAGGTGCACAAGACCGCCTTCCTTGCAGACAGGATAGTTCATCCCTAGCTTTTTGGCGGGCTACCCTGCAGCACTAGGGAACCGTGTGTGGCCTTGGTCCTTCCTCCTTGTTAGTACCACAGATCTCTGAGGCAGCTCCGGGTCTCCTGCTGTGCGCCAGGGCCACAGAGGTGCCACCAGCCCACCGGTGGTGAGCACGGCGTGGGTACCAAGTCTGCCCAGAAGGCTGGGCACAGCACAGGTAGCGGGGCTGCCGCCGTGCTGATGGACATCGCGGTGTCCCG
>WBMY01005614.1:14715-41322 GCA_013397315.1 Donacobius atricapilla
TTTTTTTTTTGAGCTGCTGATATAGGTAGATTTTTAAGTACTTTCTCTGTTTCTCTTTCTCCAGTCTGATGTTTGTTATCATTTTCTTTGTGCAGAATCAAATGTTTTGCGGTGTTTTTCATTCCTGTTGTGTAAGATGAGTAATTAAGATGGGATTCTACTGTACTTTTACAATATCTCTCTAGCAATGTGTGATCCAGAACTCTTTTTGGAGCGTTACATAACTAGACACTTTACAAAGGGACATTACTTTGCAAAATGAATTGGAAAATACTCTTAATTTTTTCAGTATGCACATCAAGGTAGATAATATCTCTTTGATTTAATAATCAAAAAGGTGGAAGTTTGTGTGTGGTTTTTTTTTCTTTTTAAATGTTAGTGTTGTAAAGATAATGCTACTCAAAATTATCGTAAAGCTCTTCTTATCCACATATTGTATAAGCACAGTTTATTTTAAATAGTTGCACTTGCATATCTAGTCCAATGCAGAGTCTTAGCCAGTGAAAGAGAGAGGAAATTCACTTCTTTAGTAAGGTTGGCACTGATTAATGCTTTTTTCTTTTTCATGTTTGATACAAAAATCACTAAAAGATGAACACAGGATTTGATGGTTCTTGAGAAATTTATCAGAGTAGAGGAGCCCTTCAATTGCTTTACATTCTTAGATATGCTAAGACTAGGTATCAATCTCTATTTTCTACCAATCAATGAATATCAAGTAGTGTGATCATTTAAAGGTGTTACCAATTATGTTTCTAAACTGCAAGTACAAAGGTAGCAATAGAGCTGAATTATTGTCTCCTTAGGTTTACTTTCACATTGGCATTCCTGAAATATTTTTCCATGCAAGATACTAGCTTCTTGTTTCCTCACAGATAAGTAGTTTACTCCTGACTCCCAAGGCTGTAAGTTATTCATCACATTGTATCAACTATACATTCCATAAAGCCCCAGTCATCCTTTTGTCTGTGATTGTTTGGGGCAGCAGAGGTGGAGCTGTGCACTTCCCTTTGGAACTGCTTTTTTTTTTTGTCAATGAACGTCTCTTGGGTAATCATTTTGTAACCTGCTGAAAAACAAAAAACCTTTTTCTCACGATAGAAATGTATTTTAAAAAATAAACAATTCAATCAGAATCCAACCCTCCTCTCAGACCTATGCTTCCAGGAGTTGCAGTGTGGATTAAACAAGTCTGAGTGGAAAAGCCTGCTCTAATGTGTTTCCTCTACTGCATTGTTTTCAACATAACCAAAATGGCATATGCGGTGTCTTTGTAGCTATTCTCTCATACACTTGCAGTTTTGTCTGCTATTGCTGATTTTTTTCCCCTGAACAATGGGATGTGACAGCATATATTTATTTAATCATATAAATTTAGTTGGTGTTCTCCAGTGAGTCTGAGATTTCAGAGAAGCTTTTAAATAGCTTGCTAAAATATGTAAAAGAATCCTGTCCCAGAAGAGTCATGAGCTTTCAAAGCTTTCCTAAAATCCCAGTAAAATTAGTGAGAATTGTCAGGACTAGCATATGTGTTTCTTTGCTTTCAGAGCAAACTGGAAAACCTACTAATGTTTTAAATGATAAGTCTATAAGTTCTAAACGATTCCTTGAATTGAAAATCTAGGAAAATCCATTTCTCTGAATTGTATACTGAACTGTGTGTTGTACAGCTATTCAAATAGTTTTCATTTTTGATTTGTTTTCCAATCTTAGTTATCTCTCTCTTTGTCTTGTACTTTGTTTTGGGTACATTAACATTTTATGTCAGAATACCGTAGGATGGGGACCTCCGTAATCACAGGGCCAGCATCTCTCACAGCTGCTTATGATTGGAAATTGTCTAGGAAATGGACCAGGATGAATTGAATTCACTATTACGCTTTCTTCTGGGCATCACCAAAACATGTAAAATAAAGATGGTTAAATAGGTTTCTTTAATTCTGTGGATTACTGAAGAGAAAGAATAATCAGTGAAGGTGTGGTCTCTGTCGAATCAGTAGCCCCTGGGGCGGTGCTAGAAGAATGCACCCAGTTCAGAAGTTCTGGCGTGGCAGTGACTGTGAGCCTGCAGCTGCACCAGTCTTTCCCCAGCACGGAGAATCCTTGAACTTCGAATGGTATGAAACGCTGCCTTCACCCTAACTGACTTCATGCTTCCAAAACACCAGGTGTAAAAATGTCAAGTGTGCTAAAGTTAGCAAATGTCTTGCTGGAAGCCCAGTCTTTTATCTAGCTCTTTTGCTGGCAGCAAATTCTGCAAAAAGAAGTGTTTTCTAGGTTGAATAATACTTCTCCTGGCTATTGTAGAGTTAGCCAGCAATAACTATAACTGGGGAATGTGAATAATTTGTGAGTTGATAATGATAAAATAGCGGGGGATTTTAACAATAGCAATGTAAATGTTACTACAGTGCAGCACAGACAACTTTACAGTGGTTTTAAATGTTGGAATAATTAATTTCTTTTGATATCTCAACACTGGGAGTTTATGTTGTCAATGTTTAGTTTGAAGCTGCAGAAAGGAGTTTTTTGAAGGAGCAGGAGGTAATTAGCTGATTTCTGGCAACTCAAGCTGAGCACTGATTTAAGGTTAGTATAATGTGTCAGCAGTGCTAATACTTTTTTCTACTAATACTAGTTCTTCTTGTTGTTGGGGTTTTTGTTTGTTGGTTCGAGGGGTTTGTTTGTTTGTTTGCTTTTTGACAAAGTAAAGGTCGTATGTTCAGAAGTCTGTGTAGGATACTTACCTTTTCAAAACCCACTTCTAACAATCAAGCAATGTCTGCATTCCCAGAGAAGATAAGTTACTGAAGCTTTTAAAGCCGTTTGTTTGTTTTTACAAAAATTCAAGTACACCTGTAACAGGGTAGCCTAGGTACTAGAAGACATAGCTTAAAAAGTTTGAATCTTGCAAACATATTTTACAGTGAGAAGCAAGGGAAATGCAGTGTGCTCACAGAAGCTTGTGAGTTCTTGGAATGTCAGGATGATTGCTGATGGAGAGGAGGACCGATGACACCAGGGAGGAGGTTGTGTGTGAATTCCTTTCTGCTATTAGAGACGTTCTTGCTAAAATTTGCAGACATAGATCTTGAGTCCTGTAGTAACATGTTTAGTGATACCTTGTGGATGCACATTAATGGATGGGTTTTTGTAATGTGGCTGTCATGGCTTGAACAAAACCAGCAGTGGCTATACCGAGACAATTGTGAGAAACAAAAATTAACCATCCACAGGTATGAGACTATTGAAATAAGAGGCAAACACAAAGCTGCCCAGGAATCAACCTGATAAGGATTTTGTTAAATATTTGTGTGGATGACAAGGAAGTATGAACATTTCCTTGTGTTCAAGGAAGAGAGATTCATTTTGGGGAAGAGATGCCTAAGTCATAAATTGATTCTGTTACTCTGAACCAATTCTTGATTCTGATTTTGGGCAATGAAATATTCATTTTGATGTTTTATTCTTCCTTTTTTATGGGAACAGGATTTCTACACAAACAAATACCAGACCTTCCTAACTTTTTTTTTTTTTTAATACTAGCTGGAGCAGCTTACAAGATGCCTGACTCTTTTCTATCTTTTTAGTCATATTGATGCTAGATTTGCATATTATTTTGTTACTTGCTTATTTTTCAGAGGACAGGGTTTACTTCTAATTTTCTAGTTTTAGTCCATATGTGCCTTTTTTCTATCCTTCTGAAGACAGGATAAGAAAGATAAACATTGTCACTGCTGACTACAAGTGTGAGCTAGACAGAGGTAATCAGTTTTTGTGGCCTTTGTAAAGCTGAGGAAGAAATGCAACTGTTTTGCATGGGTGTATGGGGCCACTTACAGCTGTTAATATATTTGTGAGAATGGTCTCTGTCAGCTGGGATGGCAGCTTGTAATATCTCTGCACAACATGGCTGGACTCACACTGGGACTCATGAATGACTCCTTATCCTGTCTGTGGCCCATGCATGTTGTCCAAAAGCCTTTGAACTATGTTTTTGATGTGTGTGATAATCTTGACATACTACTTTTACCTTACCTTTCCTTTGCGAAAGGCAAGGTAAAATTCTTTCTAATTATCTGCGTCGCCAGTTCTTTTGGAGTGATCCCACACTGTTTTGGTAAGTCCACAAAATACTTTGTGAGTATGCCTGTGAAGTTCTTGTTGTAGTTCATCATTTGTTGTGCAAAGCAGCTGAAAGAACTTGCTGCAGCCGGATACTGAGCAAAAGCAGCAGGTAAAATTCAGAATTGCTCATATTAAACACTGTATTTTTAGCCATCTCTCATCTTCTGAAGATAATTGTAGTGAAGAATAGTATCCTCAAGATACTGGAGTTGGATTGAGAATTTGGAGATACCTGCCTATTCCCTTTCTGGGAAAACCAGAAATATTTAATCTGTGATGAGGTTTAAATTCTCACTGCTCCAAGTATGTTGTATTTACAGTCTTACTGCTTTCAGAATTCTGATCCTCAGGCTGTTGTAAATGGGCCACAGGGCCACACAGTGAAAGTATGAAACATCTGAATTCTGTGTGCTTGTTGGTTTGCAAGGAAGTTTTATGGTTGGCTGACCAGGGATCTTTTGTTGCAGCCTTGTTTATGTGCAGTCCTGTGTCCAGGAACACATCATGTTCATTCCTATTCCCCTTTCTACATTTTCATTTGAATCATCCACAAAACCAAGGCAGCTGCTGCTTTCTTAGTTATATGCTATTTTCTTAGTTGTAGGTCTCCTGCTGCAAATGACATTACAAAGCAGGCAAAAGCCGCAAAACCACCTACACATAATTTAATCAAGAAAAATTGAGATTGCATACTGCTTGACTGTTGAATTTTCCTACAGCTCATCTGCTGAAAGCCAAACTACATGTAGCATAACTGTAGTTCAGACAACTGTTTTAGCAGCTCCTTGGGTATGGAGACGGTGATGGCAAAGATTAATCACCTGCTCCTCATTGTTAGCAGCCATAGACACCATCACTTGAGTTTCCACATGGAATATTCTGGAAGCAGCCATAGAGAGAGCTGCTGTTCCTTGGCTGATGAGGAGTAACTCATTAGGGTGTGTTAACATGTACCTGTGATTGGCTAATCTGATCTGTGCAGCTTTGACGTCTGCCCCAGTTGTGAGGATAGGGAACAGGACAGCGCAGCCAAGCATCTTAAAAATAGATGCAAATGCCTACACAGGGTCACTGCAACATCAGTCTCACTGTGGGGTTAGATCAGTTATGTTAGGTTTGATAGTCCACCAGCTGTCTACCCCAGTCTGGTGGGGTTTGTTGTCCCTTTTAATTTTTTACTAGGCATGGTTAAAAAAAAAATAGAAAGAGCTTTCTTTTTTGTTCTTGTCTCTGAGATCACTAGATGTATTTATGAGATGGCCCTTGCAGACCAGTGGGATAATGTTAGAGGAAGATATGAAGGTTTGAAGATGGAAGAAGTTGCTAAGGAATGTGGGTGCCACATGGGAGTAAGAGATGATCTTCCAGTATCAAGCAGCAAATTAAGCTTCAGGATATTGCCTGGTTAGATGCCTGTGGAAGCAGGAGGTAAACCTATGGGAATTAGAGACGATGAGCAGAGTAAGAGCAGGGTGGCCCACCAGGCACCTGGGAAGAGAGGCTGTGTGGAGGCTCTGAGTGCTGAGCTATAGCAAGGTCACTAAGGTCTTTAGGAGCAGATGGTGTAAGGCCTAAAGTGCAGGAACAAAATTGGAAGGTACTGAGGATGGAGCTGGAGAACTGCACACCAACTGCTTCAAACTACCAAGGCATGGAAGGGAGAAAGAGTAGTGACCAGAGAGGAAAGGTGAGTCATTAGAGGTATCTGTGTGGGGTTTGGTGTTATTTTCCTAGCTCCTAAACAGGTTTGTCATGTAGCGAAGGGAAGTTAGAGGAAAGTGTGAAATTAGAAAGGAGAGCGAGTGCTGAGCGGTGGAAAGATCAGAAATACGTCAGAGAGAGGCAGATTCATGAAGTAATAATCCCACCTGGCTGTCTCTATTTTACACGTGTTAATTCTTTTCAAACACAACTAGAATGGTTTTCATTCTATGTATGGATAAAGTCACCTTGAATCAGACTATCTGAAAGGGAAGGCATGAAAGATTTCTACAAGAAAAACTAATTTTCCAAATTTATTAATTGTGTTTATTTTGATCAGTCTCAAACATAGAATTTTTATTTAGTGGCACATTTTCATTGTAGAAAACTCTTCTGCATATTAGCTTCCAAAACGCCCAACCGAAGGATGTGGCCTTCAAAAAGCCAAATGGTAATCTCTTTAAAATATGAGACTGTGGAAAAATATAAATAACAGGTTAGTAGTTTGTATACCTAAGAACTTAGTTGCTGATTAAATAAGCTGTCCAATATCATACCTAATTTAAATCACATGAGTAAAATGCCACTGGTGTTACACAGGTGGCTAACTGGTGTGTGAGTAAGAACCTTACCTACCTAAGGTGGGTTTGAGAGAGAAGTTGCATGCCTTCTCCTAATACTCCCCTGTCACCTTTAATTAAAGAAAAAGAAATCTGATGCAAGTACTTTTTTTTTTTTTTTTTAATGTGGAAGACTCTTCCTCTTTCTGTCCTTGTTTGTGTTTCCTTTGATCAGAGAGTGCTCAGACCCAGCATTTAAAACTTCTGACCGTAATTTTTGCTGGGGAATTGAATCCTGTATGTAGATTTCATAATTCTGTGCTACGCATGTAAGTTACATTGTGTGGCTAATTGATGAAGGGAAAGAATTTGTTGTTTTTGTTTGTTTATTTGCATTCAGCAGCTTTGATTTGTGTGTCTGGTAGAAAACCAGAGTTGCATAAGCTGCTTCAAGCAGATTACGGGTAATGTGGCTGGCATATTAATCCAGAGATCTTGGTTGATGTTGACAGCAATTTCTAGACACTGCCGTGTGTTTCTTTAAGACCTTTCAATTTGTGATTTTGCAGGGTATGAATAGATGTTTTTTGGGGTTTATGCTGCTTTAAACAAAACCAAACCTGTTGCCCTGATTTTTTAGCCTTCTTTTCTGTTTCACAGTTTTCATAGTTAGGTTGTTTCTCATGCACATGTGTTGTAAACAGAGGNTGAGAGGGACTTGAGTTGTCTCTTCAGTGTGGCAGATCAGTGTATTATTGTTGCTGCTTCAAGCTGCTGCAGTTTTCAAGAAATCCTAATAAACACTCTGTTGTTTAATATTTTAACACCTCTTTCCTAAAATGTCTTCCTCTTCCTACAGTCAATGTACATAATATTACAGATTAAAATTAATAGAGTTTTAAGAGATGTGGATGTTTATAAAATTCAAAAGCTTTGTTACAATAGTGGTCTAAATAGGTAATTACGGGATGGGTTTTCTGTATGTATTTCAATTATGTTGACTCATGATAAACGAAGTATGTACTCTCTTAAGCATATTTACATGACTAATTAACTTAGCATAGGTTTAAAATTTACTTTTATAATAGAAAATGATGAACTTTTAAACTTAATATTTCAGACTATTTTTATAGAAATAAGAAAAAATACAAACAACTTCTCCCAATTTAAAGTATTTGATATTGAATAAAGAAGAAACAAAATGAAAATGCTGTGTGTATGTAACAGCTGGTAGTAAAAGTAAAGAAACATTTACGTTATTTGTCTGTTAATAGAACAAGTGGGAAGAGAGCTTAACAATTCTAGAAGTGGTGGATGTGATGATTTTGTTTTGTAGTCAAAGCCAGAAGACTGAAAGTCTACTTTTTAAAAATTTTAGATTTTCTTACAACTTTTATGTAGCTTCACAGCTTTCACCAGACCAGCAACTGGATGCTGCAAGGTGGGAAACAAACACAGCGAAATGGAAATGATGCTTCTGCTGCTCCTTTCAAGGTCGTTGCTGCTTTGGTTGCTGCAGACCTGGAGCATTTCCTGGGACTTGTGCAGTCCTGACTTGGCTTTCTCTGGAACTGGAGTATGTGTGGACATAGATGGTTAGTTTTTTATTGATGTCTCTTCTCATGGTTTGAGCCCAGGTGTAGCTCAGTGCTAGTCTGGGAGACCACGGTAGGATCATGGGTTATATTTTTAAAACAGAGCTGGTTTAAGGTGTGTGATAATTCATAGGAAATGCATGGCAGTCCTTGAGGGGTTTGGTCATTCAACATTTCTGCACTCATTGAAATAGATCAAAGCTTGGGTCAAACATTACTGCAGTTTACTCTTTGTCTGAGTAGGACAGTGCTTCATCACGGACTGGACTTCTATTTGTATCCTGCACGCTGGGTCTAAGTTGATTTTCCTGGTTTAGCAGAAAAGTTTTGCAGGTCATGGCTTGAGCACCCTGGCACCTGTTCTCTAAACTGNAAGTAACAAAAAGTCTTATTTTTCCTTTAAAGAGCAAAAACAAATAAACCCAGCCACCAAAACAAAACAAAAACCAAAAAACNAGAGAGCTTAACAATTCTAGAAGTGGTGGATGTGATGATTTTGTTTTGTAGTCAAAGCCAGAAGACTGAAAGTCTACTTTTTAAAAATTTTAGATTTTCTTACAACTTTTATGTAGCTTCACAGCTTTCACCAGACCAGCAACTGGATGCTGCAAGGTGGGAAACAAACACAGCGAAATGGAAATGATGCTTCTGCTGCTCCTTTCAAGGTCGTTGCTGCTTTGGTTGCTGCAGACCTGGAGCATTTCCTGGGACTTGTGCAGTCCTGACTTGGCTTTCTCTGGAACTGGAGTATGTGTGGACATAGATGGTTAGTTTTTTATTGATGTCTCTTCTCATGGTTTGAGCCCAGGTGTAGCTCAGTGCTAGTCTGGGAGACCACGGTAGGATCATGGGTTATATTTTTAAAACAGAGCTGGTTTAAGGTGTGTGATAATTCATAGGAAATGCATGGCAGTCCTTGAGGGGTTTGGTCATTCAACATTTCTGCACTCATTGAAATAGATCAAAGCTTGGGTCAAACATTACTGCAGTTTACTCTTTGTCTGAGTAGGACAGTGCTTCATCACGGACTGGACTTCTATTTGTATCCTGCACGCTGGGTCTAAGTTGATTTTCCTGGTTTAGCAGAAAAGTTTTGCAGGTCATGGCTTGAGCACCCTGGCACCTGTTCTCTAAACTGCAAATCACAATTAAAACCAAACAAACAAAAAACCCAAACAACTAATTAAATTATAATTATTTATTATTAAAAATGAACTTAAATCACCTGCATGATTATTTGTCCCAGTTATTATCTTATGTTGAAAAGACCTGGGATGATTTTTTTGTGATTGGGTTTTTTTTTACTATTTTATTTTTTTACGGAAAATGAGCTGTGTAAGTGACTGTATACTTCCAGTACTTGTCAAGTTTCGTTGCAATGTTTGTTCAAGTATCTCATGATCTCAGTAAAGTATTTCTCACACACGTCCCTCTGAGATAATTATTATTTGTGTTTTGTAGAGGAGTTCAGGCAGAGCAAGTAACATGCCTGTGTTCACATGGAATCTGTGCTACAGCTGGAAATTCCTCTAAATCCTTGTCTGTCAGCCTGACCAGTTACACTTCACTTCCCCTGAGATAAAGGCACGCAAACCCAGTGTTAAGCTGTATTTAAGCCCTCTGACATACTGTAAGAAATAACATAGCTTTTGGGTTATTATCTTTCTGTAGTTTTGTGTCATTCATTATTGAGGAACTGCAAGGGGATGAATAGGTCTCTTGATTCCTGCTCAAATCCACACGTGAGCTGGAAGTTGTGTGTACTATGCATCTCTCTTTCATGCACTCTGTGATGAAATAGGGGTCGTAGATATAATTAAAACAATTTCCAATGTTTCTCAGTTATTCCGTGGTCTTTCTTAACCTTAATACTAATAGTAATAAAGATTTTGTGAATGAAGAGGTGCCTGTGTTGCGCAGGAATGTTTTCACTCAACCTGTTAAATGGGGTTTTTGTTGGCATTCCATGAATTGATCTGTTACCCTCTGGTGCTGCAGCTGTTCCTAAAAAGGGATGTGCCATTTCTCGGGTAATAGCTTGCATAATGGTGACAAGGGAGAAAGTCATATGATTCCATATTAAAGCAAATATTGTTCATGTGAATTTATTACACAAACCCATTAATATTGTTTTGTGAAATTATATGTTTTTGAAGAGTGCAAGATTTATTTTCCTTCACTTGAAAAATGAAACGCTTAAGTTGCCTCATTTGAAAAATAAAATTAGTTTTCTTGTCTCCCCTCCAAACACACTCTTCTGTTACGTTTTTATGTACAAGTGGTCATGATGAGTTTGATTGCTTCGGGCTACATTGCATGTGCTCGGTCAGCCTGGCTGTGTGCTAACCAATTGGAGTGGTACCCCACGAGCAGAGCATGGTCATGCAACGTGTGACACAGATTTGACCTGACAGTTTTACAGTTCTGCACTGCACGGAGGTTTAGAGCCACAAAAAGGGGCATGAGGGACTGCATGGCAGAGACCTGTGCTGCTCCTGCTGCCTTCTGCAGCAAAAATGTGTTAATGCTCTAGTCAAGAGAAACCTGAAAATCTGTTTTCTCCAGCCCTTTTTCTCTCTCCTGTTTTACTTGAGGCTGGCTAGATGTGGAGCCATGTGTATTTTTACTTTGTTTAAAATACTGTCAAACCAACTGTGTTTTAATGAGGGACATTTATTAATTCATTACTGTTGGAAGACATTTCATTTGTCTTTGCTAGGTTGCTTTGCATTTCAAATTTGAGATGCTTGCATTTTGTATTGTGAACTGCTTCCTTATGCTGTGCTGTAGTTTGACATGGAACATTCTTCTTTCATCACTTGTTTAATGCTTTTATTATAGCTTGATAACTTTGTGAACAGTTACTGATTTCTTCAGGGATATAGTGAACTTAAATGTGAACTATTCCTGACCTCTTCAGCACAGAGACAAAATATATCACACAAGTGTATGAGAGCTTGTAACTTTGCATGTGAAGTTGCATGGTAAAAAAGATATGGTTATTTAGAAGGGGTGCTGAGTAGGTTTTCCTTGATTTAGTCTTGAAAATTTCTCTGTGTTGTTTTCTTTTGCATAATATGTTCTCTGTAAGAGTTGTGAAAGAAAAGTCCAAAGTGACTGCTGGGAGTTGAAAGCAAATAAAATCAATTTTTCCCATGAGAAATTAGGTAGCCCAAACAGCAAACAGAAAAGAGGTCTGTGAGTGATTTTGAGGGTAATAGAATGAATGCATTAATTAGCCTTTTTTGCTTTTAAGCGAAGATATGGTTGCTGCTTTTATTTTCATAGTGGCGTAGTGGTTGGAACTCAGATAATCTACTGGATTTCTTATTGCATGTTTTCTGCTTTGGTCCTTCATTATTTTATTCCAAAAAAATGTCTGGAATTATTACCTAGAGGCCTAAAGTTATAGCTTGTGGCTTGTTTTTTCTGTTTTTCATGCAATAATGAAACCTCAGCTCAATTTCATTGTTAATAGCTCAGTTATCTAAGCACTTAGGTATTTCTTTGATAATGGGGGTGGGGGGGGGGGGTAGCCTTTCTGCCAGCATGCAGAAAATTAAATTTCATGTTTTTCACATACCTGTAGCCCTTTACAGCAGAATTTACCTTACCTGTTGCAGCTAACCAGGTGGCAAAACCTCATCCTGTTGTAGAAGTAGCGTCGTGTGATCTTCTCCTTGCTTTGTCTTGCAACATGCTTTTGTCAGCATAGTCTGTGCAGTATTTCTGGTGTGTTTGAGAACTGTAATAAGTGCAGGCAAGCCATATCTGCTAGAGATAAGGAGGCTGTTGGTGGATGGGTTTCACCCCTGACAGCAGCTTCTCACTCTGCTGTGCATGGCTGCTGCGTTCAAAAGCATGCACACATCACCTTTGGCTCTGGAAATCAGTTTGCTTGCAAACAGGAGGAGCCGAAGGAGTTGATGTTAGCAAGGGCGGCTCTGAAATGTGGAAAGAAAGAGGTGGAGAATTAAGAGATGCAGCTAAGTGTCTGGTAGGGTCAGTGAACAGTGGTAGGTGGAATGTGAGAGACTGAAGGGGAAGGCCGGAGAAAATGCAAATAACAGCTGAGGGGAAGGAATTACCTGAATTCGAAAGGAAATGGCTCTGAGGAATGCGGGTATATGTCAGAACAATAGCATTCATGGAGAACATTAGTGTTTTCATCAGCAACAGTGTTAAAGGCAGCAGTTGTAGATGCCAATGAAGTATTCAGTTTTGACAGGGAAAACAGTATCTTTTGTAGAAGTACCAGCCTCTTCTCTCCAATCAGCATAGTAGGGTCGTATTACTGCTGTTTAAAAGCTTTCAAAATGCAGACTTTTAATTTCTACTGATTGAGTTGGAATAAGATGTTGTTTTGCACTTGATTTACCTGTGTCTGTAGAATAATGAATGGTGGATTAAATAAAGGGGACTGAAGATAAAGAGGAAAAAAAATCATTGCACACTAAGATTTAAAATAAAACTGAAAAATAAGACTCCATAGTGAAGACTAGGAATCATAAAACTTGTATGAAAACTTTTGTGTTCAGAAACTTGTCTGATAGGTTCCTGGGAGCTGAGCAAGACAGAGTAAGATCCCTGTGTTCCTCCAGAGCACCAGAGTAGGTTCTCGTGAACTTTTGTTTATTCATGTTTCTGAGAGTTTGAGTCATAGCTTGAAAGCAGCTGAGGGATCTATTTCTGTGTATGGTTTTATACAGCTGGAAGAGCCTTACCTGAAGACCACACAGTGGATTCCAGGAGTTCTTGCTCATTTTAACTTGCCACTGCTTTGACAAGGAAATTTTGAATCTAAGAACTTTTAAGGAGATACTGCCGCTGTGGTTTGGCTTCAGCGTCTTTGTCTCGTCATCTCCCTCAAGTGCCTCTCTTTAGTCTGTTGTGGGCTCTTGTTTTTAATGAGCTTGTGTAAGTTTCTGTTCACAGCTGAAATGTTTTTGGAAATGACCATCTGTTAAGCACACTAACTGGCCAGTTGTTGAGAAAAATCCTGAGCAATGTTTTGGTTTCTTCAGAGATGGATTTAAATGCAAAGTCTCAAATTAACTCCGTCTTGTTATCATCTGGGTGGTTGCCTTTTTGTTTATCACTACGTTGTAGCTTGACCGATGACATCAAAAACATTATCTGGGGGGGAGATTGAACTAAGTCTGCCACCTCACAGCAGCATGTGCTTATGCAGCAAACATGGGGCTTGTATATTGGAAATCTGCCGCAACGGAGGTCTAGGGGATCTTTATGGGCTAATCTCCTTCTTTTCTGCTTATGAGCACAGAATTGGTTATTTTACAGACTGGGTGCTATTGGTCACCATCCTAATTAATCCTAAATGCTGGAACGTTTTTCTGTCATGGATATAGAGGACTGTAGTGAACAGCAGAGTGCAGGTGTTCAGTGGTCTTATTTACATGTGCATTGTATGTCTCAAACTACCTACATTAATAAAGTTGCTTTATTTCTCAAGAGCATGTCATTCCCTGTGGATATATTGAACAGTTACAGTCATGAGGACTTGGAGAACTCAGCAGAGGTCTACCTCTTTGAACTTCGGTGGGCGAATCCAAACGCTCCTGAATTCTTTTCTCTACCAGACCACCGCAAGGTAAAAACCAGCGCATAATGTAGGGCTGGAGTTCTCAGTGTCCTTGTAGATCTAAGATTTAAGATATCCAGTTCTATTGAATTTCAGAATTATTTTATCAAAGCTTTTGTATTTTCCAAATTCAAAATTTGTGTATTGAACTCTACTTTTTTCATTCTGTAACTGGGTTTAAATCTGGGTTTCNATTTTTAAAAAACCAGAAAGCCCAACCTGACTATAACCTTAAATTTTCAACTGATAAATCAAACCTAATGCACTCTCAAAAACCTATCATCACTAAGGGTTCATGATTTACTTAAGCTAACTGGCTCTTTTTGTATCCCTGTCCCTTCAGTGTTCCTCATGTTTGGTTTCAAGTTTTGATTAATAAGCTTCACTAATTTCAAAAGTGGTTCTTTTTTCTTTATCTGAAATATTATGTGCTGTTCTTGAGTTCTAATAGAGAATATCTGACAATTTTATGTTTTAAGCACTTAACTCTTGTGTGATGAGTTGGTTCGTGTTGGTTCTGTCCAGATGAATGCTGGTTTTAGAATTAGTACCAATAAAACCAGCACTCTATAGCTTTAATGAAAAGTATGTGAGCTGAGAGGATTTTCTGTGGGATCTAAAGGTCAGTGCCACAGATTCCTTGGCAGAAGCAGAGTCTTGACTGCTTTCCTGCATTTATGCAAGTGCTGTATGCCTAAATGTTTGCTTGTATTAATGTCCTCATTTGTGACAATAGCATGTCATAATCTAGTTAAATTTGGTAAGTCTGTCTACCACATCATTCGTGTCTATGAAGTTTTCTATGTGTTAATTTAGTAATGAAAGCATGTGAATTTAAATATCAAAATGCATTTCCACAAAGGCACTTGATTCCTTAAAAGAACATTATTTGACCCTTTTCATGTTTTTCCTGAGGAGAAAAATCAAGCAGACAACTTCAGGATTTATAACATGTGTGTAACTCTGGGGAACAAAACCCTTTTGAATTTGCCTTCCCACTGTGGCCCATTAGAACTTGTTAACAAACACAATTTTGCTGTGCCAGTTTGTTTCAGTGCTTGACTGACTGCCTCATTCTTCTGTTGGCTTTGACAGCTTGGGGCTGTTGAAGTGAACACAATGCTGGCTCCTTGCACACCTTGCTTCAGTTGTGCACACCAAATGCAAGCTGTTGGCAGAAGCGAGCTGTACAAATTAGTGTAGCTAAATCTGCCAGAGCTTGAGAGTCAGGGCTCTTCAGATGTAGTTTGTCTCTAGGAGTCTGTGTCTAAAGAAAGTCAGATGCTTATCTTTTACGGTTAGCTGTTAAGGACTTTATTTTCAATATTCTTGTTTACCTTGGTAAACATTCTCTGTGTATTTTACTGCTGTTGTTATAGCAAGAGCCTACTGAATTATTGTATCTTCTTGTTTCAGATTCCTATCAGCTTGTCATCTGTGGGCTTCGTTCCTCTTTATGGTCAAGAGCAGACACACAAAGTTCTTGCACTGTTTGCACCATGGGACTCATTCACAGGTTTCATTTTAAGCTTTTTATCTCTGTATTGCTTTTTTTTTTTTTTTTTTGGTGAAGGCCCTTCCTCATTTCATGCTAGTGTAGCCCATAATTTTCCATTGTGCATTTGTTGTTCCCTGTCTTTTGTTCACATACTATTGTTTTTTGTGGTGGATTTATATACACAAATGCTAGAACTTCGCACACTAATCAGATCAGAACTGGACCCATTGAGTTGTAGCAAAATAATGTGATGCTTGTTTGGACCATAGTATGTATCTCTTGATCTCTTTATGTAGGCTTCACCTCTCCAAAAGGTATTTATTGAACATTCTTAGAATCCATTAATTTGCACATGAATTTAAATGCTCTTTATTAATAGTGATTGATCAGTGTCATGTGTAAATGTCTTTAGCTTGAAGTCCTAGCATAGTTCTGGCTGAGGTAAAGGTTTTTGTGGATCTTCTCCTTCCTTTCTTCCCTCCTTCTTCCTCCCCTTCCAGTTCTCCATGTTTCCTTCTTCCATTTAATGCCATATATTAATGCCATGATAGCCAGTTATGCCATAAATGCCTATAGATCACACTGTCCGTAACTGCTGCTCACATGGCTATCAGCCTTTTTACATTCATCTAACTCCCTAAAACTTGCACAGTTTCAATATCAATATCCATTAGCCACCCAATAGTAAAATACATGTAGGACTGAGAGTTATTTTGACAGGCAGTTCTAAGTGGGAGGAGATGCTAGAGCAGAGTGTTGGATAGTGCTTACGTCTGAAAAATAGTTCCTGTATACCATACTACAAAAAAAAACCTCCAAAAAACCTCAAACCCAAACAAACAAAAAAACCATGGTGTTTATTAGTCTCAGTTATCAAAAAAGGTTTTGGACTAGGGAGCATTTCATATGGGTGGTGTGTACAGTGCCCCATTGGTTGTGCTAGGGTAGTAGGAGCTACATTAATATAGTGCCATCTAGAATATTCCTAATATGATTACTACATTGTTATTCTTGAGCATTTAGTAACTTCAATGAATATGTTTCCTTTGGAATGGTAAGAATCACTAACTTTTTATTCCCTTGTTTCTTTCAAGCTGTAGCCCTGTATCTTGCTGACCAGTGGTGGTCAATTGATGACATTGTGAGAACATCTGTCCCTGCTAGACAGGGACTCCATCAGGTAAAGCACTCCAACATTCACCTAGCAATTAATCCTGTACTTCAAGATAATGGAAAAGAGATAGTGTGCAAGATATTATATGTTTTAATTTCATTTAGAAATGAGAGGGCTGTTGCAAGGGACTAGAGGAATAGGTACAAGGGGGAAAGGAACCTCAGCGTGAAGATAGTGTCTACAGCAAGAATGACCTTTGGACAGCAGCTTCATGTGTAGACTCAGATGTTTGCTGTGTTACCATTTTTTTCCTTTACTCTTCAGAATATTGTGATCTGGTTATGTTGAAACGTCTTGGTAGAATAGTGCATTGTACCATAGCAGTACCTATTGATCTTAGCAGCAGACTAGAGAACCAAAAATACTGTCAGGAATGTGTTTGACAGAAGCAAGTTGGAGCTGATGGCTTGCAGTGGCAATACATGAGGTTTGGAATAGTAAGTTGCCTGGTATCTGCTTTATTGCTCATCATTGACCTTTGTTACCATTATTTAAGCCTGTGGAGCATGTCTTCAATTTTTGCAATTTTTAAAATTTTCTATAGAGAGTTTGGCATGAAAGCCTAGTTTTCCACGTACTTCTTAATGGTAGGAAAATCAGGAAAGCTGAATCTTTTATGAGGGAGGTAGCAGAGACTAAGCATTCGAAGAAATCATGGTTCCTCCTTCCTTCACAGTAAGTAGAATAATGGTGAACTCAAACTTCATATAAAAAGGAACCCTGAAGGACAGAGAAGAGGATATTGAATTACTTATTTCATGCCACAGAAACTGTTGTAACAAGTTTTTTCACTGCATCATGTCCTGTTGCCTGCCACTCTATCAGGAGTGATTGAGTGTGCCAAGTCCTGCCACCCTGAGGCTCATCATTTCTCCTTTGTAAGACTTCAGTTACCTACTAGCCTGGGAATTCTGAGGCTGATGTACTGCTATTGTGTTTGGTAAATGTTTCTTAAGTACAAAAATAGCTTTGAGTTAGATCATAACATTCTCACTCCACTGCCCTTCTCCCAGATTTTATGCATTGGATTGGGAGTGATGTTGAAGACATGGAATATCCTCTATGGTTGTGATTTTTACTTAACCTACTGCGATGGCTTCTGAGCATCTTCTTGCCTTATAACAAACCTCAGAGAGTCACCCTGCCTTGGCACTACCAGCCTTCCCTTGCAATCTCTCTGCAGCTGTGTTAAATAAGGTCCCTCATGTATGGGTGTTCACTAATCTGACCAATCTTCTCAAATGTGTTTTCTGTGTTCCGTTAGGTGAAGTCTGTTGGAGAGAGAATTGTTCTCTATGTTCTGAATCGAATTATCTATCGAACGCAAGAGATGGAAAAAACCGATACCCCGTTTCTCTGTCATGGTAGCAGCCATTATGCTAAGATCATGTGGAAAAAAGGAGAGGCTATTGGGTTCTATTCTGTGAAACCTACAGGTAGAGCATTTGAAGAGTGTGGGATTTGGGCAGTAAAGGGGAGGAGGGCTTGTTTGAAGAATACTGTATTAGTAGGCTTTATAAGCCTTGCAGGCCCAATTGAGCTGGTGTTTTCCTGCAATTGTAAGAGATCAATTGGCTGTTAAAATCTCCAGCTGAAATACTTACATGCTTTAGCAATATAAGTTTTAAGATATCTTCATATTTTCAAAATGTATTTAAAACTCTAAGAAATTTGATATACTGGACAGCTATCATTTTTTCTTCTGTAGAACTGTTGTTTACAGTTGGATTGGACTGTGTTTGTCTTGAGTAAGCAAAAACTGAAGGTTTTTCTTTCAAAACATTTTCAAAATTTCACCCATGTTTGAGTGTGTGTTGTATTCTCCAAATTAGTAGCCCATGTGGAAAAGACCACTCTGTAAACACATTTTGAAGGGTGGTGGAGCTCTACAAGCACCCCAAAGGGCACCCAAGCAATGTAACCTCTCTGTTCAAGTTTCCCTTGCTTGAAAAATGAAAATAATAGAATCATAGGATGATTTTGGTGGGAATGGACCATTAAAGACCATCTAGTTTCCACCCGCATCTCATGGGCGGGGGCACCTTCCACTATACCAGGAGCCCATTCAGCCTGGCATGAACATTGGATGGGGCATTCACAGCTTCACAGTTTGAACATCCCATTTCAGGAATGGGGCATCCACACCTTCTTTGCACAACCTAACCCAGAGCCTCACCACCCTCACAGTGAAGATTTTCTTCCTAATATCCAAGCTAAATCCACCCTGCTGTGGCTTAAGGCCACTGCCCCTTAACCTATCACTACATGACCTTGTAAGAAGTCCCTCTCTTGCTGTCTTGTAGGCTCCTTTCAGGTGTTGAAAGGCCACAATTAGGTGGTCACCCCAGAGCCTTCTCTTCTCCAGGCTGAACAACCCTAGCTTTCTTCACCTTTCCTCCTGTGAGAGGTGCTCCAGCCCTCTGATTGTTTTCATGGCCCTAACATAAGTATGTTCATGAGTTGTGTTTTTTAGGACTCATGTTTATGTTGGCCTTGTAGAGAAGAGGGCAGATCTTTGGCGCAGTTCACAGATTCACTGAAGGGCCTGAAAGTGGGTTGGCTATTAATGGACTGTCTTAATGCCATTATATGCCATCCCTCTCTCACCACTGAGTTGATAGCTACCCTTGAAATCCTCTGATACTGAAGTACCTTTGTGTTGTGACCATCTGTTCCATGTTTGTTTAATGTAGGATAATATGTTGTTTATGGGAGAATTTCAGTGTAAAATGTCCTAGTATTTTTTTGTCTTCATTTAAAAAAAATGGAATTGTGGTTTCAGTCCTTAAGCAAGAACTGAATTTTTGTCCTGAGAAGTAATGTAATCAGCATAAAAGTGTGATTAAATAATTTTGTTTTCTCCTATTCCCTCCTCCATCTTTCAGCTTGATTTTTACTATAGTTTTCATGTGGAACTGTATAATGAGATTTCAAAGTGACCCTTTCCTCTCTGTCTTGTCTATTCTTTTCTGGTACTACAGACTTCTGTTACATTATTCTATTCATGTGTCTTGGTAACCCTATGAAGCTTGCTCAAAGAAGTTAATAAATGACTAATAGAAGTTATTTATTTTTAATAATGTTACAAATTATTTTTATAACTTTACTTGCTTTTACTTACTATTATATAGTTTTGAATTTTTATGACTTATGAAAGTCTTTATTATGCTAAAATCCATGCTGCAGCACATCAGTCAGCATGCAGTTATGTCATCCATACTGATGGATATTTTTTCCCTCTGATTATTTCAGGAAGTGTTTGTAGCTCTCTTCTTCATCAGAAGTATAAGTTGCCAGTGCTAGACTCAATGTTTGTTAGAAAGAAACATCGTGGGAAAGACTCTGGGCTAATCATGTTGGAAGACTTTGTGGATTCCTTTACTGAAGAGCCTCTTGGCCTACGATATCCACTGTCATCCTTCGTGTATTCGGGCAAGCTCTTTAATTTTTTTTCTTCTCATCTTCTTTGTGGTTTCTTTACATGTCCAAATGAGTATTGTCATCCAAGCTCCATGTTTGTGGCCTCATCCTCAGGTTCTACACTGAGTTTTCTGCACTTTGGTGAAGGCTAAAAATCCTGATTTGTTTAAGATGAATTAGTTCCTGATTCAGTTTTTAATCCTCTATGTAAAACTAGATTATTTGAATGCTGTTAGCTTTCTGCTGCTGTGAAGTTTAGCACTGTCCCATTTCCCCACCAAGCCTGTAAAATGGGCTGACATGTTTCTGTGTGGGATCTAATGTATATGTGCCTCGTGGCACCTTTTTCTTGCTCACACCTAGACCTCATGAGGTCATTTAATTCATGCTTTCTCTGAGCTTCTGGTGAGGAGAACACATTAGGCTCTGCTCTAACTTGTGTATCAGAAGGCAGAGTTCTAAAATGCAAGGAAAACCCATATGGTTCTTCTATTAGCAACCTAAGAGGACTATGTCATGTAGGAAATTACATGGATTCTGGAAACTATGTTCTTGGGATTGTGTTCAGACAAAATGCACATTGCTTTTGTCCTGTTTCTCAAGGCATGTTCCTTCTAAGGCCATTTGCCAGGGGTCCTTCTATCAACATTTTTATCTGGCCTTCTTAACCAGTAGAAATTTTCTTCTTCTCCAGGCACTACAGTCTGTCACTCGATCTGATGAGACCTGATATGTTAGGCTTCAACCAGGAAAATTACTTGAGCAGAATTTAATGACTAATCCATTTCCGTAGTCAAGAAATGACACAGTGAGGATCTTGTGCTCTGAAAGTGTGCATCAGTAGTGAACCAGGTGGAAAATGGTATTTTTTCTAGCAAGTACTAAAGAATAATGTCAAAGCATGCATGCCTCTTCACCTGTAAGTTTGATACGGGTATAGAGAGAAAAGAGATGGAAGGACAGCAGCACAGGAAATATTCTGGAAGTGAACAGTGATTAACCATTCAATGGTAAGATGTTAACACTTCCAGGGAGTGCTTGTTACAGGTGCCTACTACGGTGTGAGGTGACAAAAAGCACTTGTCTACATCCTCTGCTTTTGTCTTGAGTTGGGTCCTGTTGTTGGCAGGAACAGTGACTAGGGAAGTCTCAAAAATCTCAAGTGGGTACCAAGATGGAAGTATTTAAACCTATATTAAGAAAGGATTAATTAAGAAAGATGTGTAGGGCAAAGCAATATTGTTTATTTCAGAGTTCACTATTTTGTTAAACAGTTCTTTCTGTTGTTGTTTGTGTATGATTATACATTGCAAGATAATCTGTTTTCAGATAAACTTTAAAAATGGGGGTGTAGCTGAATGTATAGTGTCTATAATACAGTGTTTTTTCTTGTGTTTGCTCAGCTGCTAAGCAGTACCTTGAGAAGTACCCTGGGGATAAAAACCTTTTGTGGCAAGTGGAGGGAGGAGGAGATTGGTTCCAGAGGAAGTCTATTATGTCTATAGTGCAAAAGGAAAATCTCAGAATTGCAGGTATGGATCTTTGTTCTGCTTTTTTCTGACACTTTGTAAAAGTTGAACAAATACTCTACAAGAGTGACTTCTGTGAACACTGTAGAAGCTAGCAGAAAGGTTTCTATTTGTCTTGAGATCTGAGAGATCATATTTGGAATGGTGTCATGTTTTACCAGCTGGCAGCTAGGTACCATGCAGCTGCTTGTTCACCCTCTCCTCCCCCAGTGGGATAGGAAGGAGATCTGGAAAAAAAAGTAAAACCTGTGAGTTGAGATAAGAACAGTTTAATAACTAAAATAAGAAAAAAATATAACAAATATAATGAAAAGGGAGACAAAACCAGAGAAATAAAGCCCAAGAGGGAGAAGTGGTGCACAGTGCAGAGCTGACAGGTGCTAAGCCAATCCCCAAGCAGCCCCTTCTAGCCAATTGTCCCCAGTTTATATACTGAACATGAAGTTTTGTGTTGTGGAATATCCCTGTGGCCAGTTCAGGTCAGCTGTTACAGCTGTGGTCCCTCCCAGCTTCTTGTGCACCTGCTCACTGGCAAAGCATGGGAAACTGAAAAGTTCTTGACACAGGATAAACACTACTCAGCAGCAATGAAAACAGTGTATTATCAACATCATTCTCATATTGAATTCAAAATGCAGCACTGTGCTGGCTTCTAGGAAGAAAATTAATCCTATCCCTTTTGAAAGTGGAATGATATCCACTCCTTATTTTCTGTATCTTTTATGTCATAACCAGCTTAGGTTCTGTTCTTTTCAGAACACTATTACCTTTCCTGTCTTCTGATAAATGTGCCTTAGTCTGTGGGTCATCCCTCTGAAATGTCTGTTAAGTTCCTTCAGTCCATGACTTTGAGCTCCATCTGTCATAACAGTCTTTCAGGGCAGAAAAGATTTTGCATCAAATTTGGGTTGTTGCATGCTGGAGCCAGTTCTGCTTCCATCACCACTACACTTGTTTGGTTTCACAAAGTTAATTCTTCATTATTCTGGGTTATTTTTGCTGTAATACCCTTGATATGGCAATTGAATGAGAATTGGTTCAGATCCACAAATTCAGAATGGTGAAAACAGGTGCAGGGAGGTACCCAGTTCAGTGATGGGCATATAACCATAAAAGAGGCAGTATAAAGTGTTATATGGGAACCAACATCATGCAATTTAATTTATTGTTTACTCTCACCCAAAATCAAATCCCCATAAGGAATGCAATGGACTTATCCCCATCTTCCTGCATTACCTGCTAAGTGGACCCAGGTGCTTGAGCTCAGTTCCAGAAATTATTTTACCTTTCCCTGAAATGTGAATAATGCAGACTGTTTCCTCCTGCATATTTACTCAAACTACAAGAAGTTTACCCCTTTCTACAATGTGTGTAAGTTCAGACTGTGCCATGCCAGACTGACTGCCAAATTCCCTAGTGTGTACTTAACAGGTGGCTTCTGCTAAATGTGTGTCCCAAGGTTTGAAGGTGTCCAGCCACCCACTGCTCCAGGGTAAATGGGTAACAGTCTGTGGTGCCATTTCATTTTTCTGGAGGCTGGTGCATGACAGAGAGTGTGATGTTCCCACTCAGTGCCATGATCTTTGGCCCAGTTGTCTATGATGTTGCTGAGGAAATTAATCCCACTATCACATTTTGGAATTTCTGGGACACTCTGTCATCTCTTAAGGTTTCTTTCTTAAGGCTCACTGTTCCTGGTGATCACATGGGACTCATGCTGTATTCTCTTCTCTCTAGTGGCTGCTTCTACCATTATAAGCACATGACATTTTCCTTGGAGTTTTGGGGGAGTGTGATATAGTCTGTCTGCCCAGTCTCCCCATATTTCTATTTCAGTTGTCATTCTCCATACTAGAGAGGCTTTAACCACTTGGTCTGTTTAATTGCAGTGCATGTTTCATATTCATGGATAATCTGTGCAATTGTATATATGGTTGGATCATGTGTCCACCTATAATTTGAATCTCATCCTTGATTATCTGAGGTGTCATGCGTGCACCAAGCTAGAAATAATTTTCACTTACATTTACAATTCTGATCCTCCTGAGTCACTTCAATCTTAGCAGCCTGATGCACTTTCTGATTGTTCTGATGTTTCTCTGTGGCCCATTTCTTGGGTCCATCAGTCTCTGTGTAAGGTACTTTCACAACCAGCTTCTCCACCTAGACAGCAGTATCTTGTCACAGCGTAGCAGCTCAGATGGCCTTACCTAACAGAAAAATCAGTAAATAAGGCACATTTCTTCTCATTTTCTGGTAATTTTTTACAGAGCGAGTCCTCTTCAGTAAGGGTCACCTTCTCTAGTGATATTCCAAAATCTTTTCAGGACAGTCCTTGATCACTTTCAAGATTCCTGGACAATCTAGTTGGTGCAGTACTTCTGCTGGTGCCCCACTGCAGTAGTGACTGGCACCTGTTATTTTTCAATAGCCTCACAACAGAAGGGTCCTCTGAGAAAAAATGCTAGGCAGACAGATGCTTAATTTCCCCTGTCTCCAAGGCAGCTGTCATGAAAGCCCAGTGATACTCTTTTGGGTCCTTGAAATATCCACTTCTGAAACAGTCTGTACCAAAGATGCACAGAGTCTCTGGGCCAGTCACTGTGGCAAGCTTTTGCCACTCATTCCCAGACAGGCTAGCCTCAGCCTCCAATACAGTCAGCTGTTGGGATCCCTCTGTCACTCCAGAGCTACAAATGGGCTCTTCCCCTCTACAACATGATGGCATTATGGCACACACTGCACTAATGTCTATTAGAGCCTTGTACTCCTGTGGGTTTGACATTCTAGGCCACTGGATCCTCACATTCCAATGAAGTTAAACTGATTGTCTTCTCCCATTGACAGGAGGCAGGGCCCTCTAGTACTGGATAGAGAATTCTCCACCCACTTCTTGTGAAAAAGGATTGGAATTTTTTTACCATAGAATCAGGAGTAAGATTAGCCATTCCACTCTGTCTGGGGAGTTGCCTGCTGGAGACTGGAGCAGCAATTTTCCCAGAAGAATCCATGCTTGTGGTTGTTTTTCCTTGCAGTTCACATGCCCATGCCTCTAGGTGGAGGTGGATTTTCCATCTCATTTTTTCATATCCTTTCTGTGGTCCAACAGGATTTTAAAAAACATGATCTGTACTCTTTATACTCTTTCTTCAGCAAAAGAATGCTCTCTCACTAGCTGAGATACTTGTCTGTACAGGTGGGGAGTAGAACCTGTCTTTCTTTTGTCGCTGGAACTCCTGGAGCTGTTTCTCATACTTTCTGAACAGATTTTTTCACAACTGAGAGGCAAGTCCATAGGTAGGGAGAGAGATTTTGTATTCCCAGAGTTTGCAAACCACTCCATCCAACGTGGGTACTTCTTCATCTCTCCAGGTCAGTAAAGGCAATGAGTTGGCACATGGTGATGGTGTGCTACATGTACAAATATCTACCATGCGGGCTATGTGCATGGGACTTCGTCTAGATCTGTATGTGACCACACATTCTTTGGCTCGTAAGAAATCCCCTCTAGCACAGCTAGCTCCCTCAGCTACTAGACACCTCTCTCTCCATGGTGATCCACTTGCCTGGGCTACATGGAATGTCTTCCTTGAAGACCTTTCCTTCACACTTGACAAGCAACTCAGTGCCACACATCTGCTTGTTCCCCCTTGGTGGGGTAGGGAAGAGATTCTGAAAAAAACCCATAAAACTTCTGAATTGAGATAGGAACAGTTTAAGAATTGAAATCAAATTAAATGGAAGCATAGTATAACAATAATCATAATGAGAAGGGAGGCGACAAAACCAGAAAAATAAAACCTGAGAGAGAACTGATACACAATGCAGCTGCAGTGATTAGCCCCTCCCAGTTTATATACTGGGCTTAACAATGTGGTATGGAATATTCCTTTGGTCAGTTGTCCTGGCTGTGTCTCCTCCCCAGCTTCTTGTACACCTGCTCACTCAGCATAAGGAAGTGAAAAGTCCTTGAATTAGGATAACCCCTGTTTGGCACAACTAAAACACCAATGTATTATCTCACACTAAATTCAAGACAGAGCACTGAATGAGCTGCTAGGAAGAAAGGTAACTGTCCCAGCTGAAAGCAGAACAAATGGTTGTTATATAAAGGTACTATAATTTTCTCTTTCTCTGTTTCCTCTTTTAAATCCTCACATCAGAGGCCTCGAAGGAAAATAAGAGTTTGCAGGCTGAGGATAATTTTTGTCAGTCTGCAGTGTCTGAAGCAAGTGGACCAAGGACTGAGGTAGAAACACAGCTAAGTGTAGGTACACGGTCTGTTACCTCTTTTTTTGATTGTATTGTTACTGAAAAAACAGTTATGAGAAATTATTTTTGCCCCCATCATTACAACTGAATTTGCCATGATGTATATAAAAGATAAATGGTTTTGTTACTTTCTGTGTAGATGTAATGCTTCCCAGTGATGTAATCCTAATGACTAAGATGGGTCGGTGGTGGGGTTTTTTTGTTTGTTTTGGGTTTTTTTGTTTTGTTTTCTTTTTCTTGGTTTGGTTTCTGGTTTTGGCTTTTTTTGGTTTTGTTGGTTTTTTTTTTTTTGTGGGCAGGTGGAGTTCCCCCATGCATGTAGAGAGTCTGTGCATGAGACCCCATCAGGGTCTGGAATTTGAACTGTTTACTAGCAGATTACATAAAGGAGAGTATTCCAACTGTCTCTGAGATTAAGCTGCTTAGAGTGGCTGTTTTTAGAGGTACATATCCAAGTCACAGTTCAGTACAATGGCTAATATTAAATTTGCATGGGGAGTTATACCTTGTCTGAACAATAAGACTTTGATTGTATTTGAATGTACTTGATATAGCAACCAGATTACAGCTGCTCATGGACATGTGGTCATGAATATATTTGGGTCATTAGATATTATGAAGCTATTCCTTTATTTCATTTGTGTTCTGAAGTCACACAGAATGTGCTTGACAATCGTTCATAGCTCCAAATACCATGAGCATGGATTTGCATGCATGTAAGGACTGTCAGTGTTATTGACATGATTATGCTTTTATAGAGGTCAGTGCTTTTATTAAAAATGGGAAATAATGGCTAAATAAATACCCTTGATATTAGTATTTAAAGTTTAGATATGGAATTTAAGTCAGGTTTTCTCAGATGAGAAAATTAGTATTTCCCAAAGCAAAATTGACAGAGAAGTAGTAGCGTTTTTAATCTCTCAATGACCAGAATCAATAACTCTTAGTTGTCTTCCATTTATAACAGTGTCTCTAGCCTCATCTCTGGGTTTTAGATAGATTCCAATAATGATCAAATCAGCAAAATTATCTAAAAACTTACATGCTGTGGTTACAGAGCTATATGGATATACTTGGAGAAAATGGCAGAGTGATTGTAGTTCTCTTGATTTTTGTTGCGGCGAGCTA
>WBMY01005614.1:41339-51567 GCA_013397315.1 Donacobius atricapilla
CGAGTTAAGGAGTCAAGCCCTGTCTTTTGCCTTTTTCCAGAGGAAAAGACAGTCGATACCAGAGAGGTTCAACTCCTCCAACTCCTCATAGCTTGGTAAAACTGCTGGCAGCTCTGAAATTGGCATCTGCATTATCTGTAAGCAGTTCAGAAATGGTTTGAAAATTGTTGGACCACTTAAGGAAATAAAATATCCCACCTTCCCCCAAACTACGAAAAAGCATTTGCCAACTTTAATTTTCACCTTTCACTTAGTGCTTTTCACCTTTCACTTCTGTGCATTTTCATTCTAGAGTCATTTAATACTCACTTGAAACCACTTCAAACAGTGGAATGTAGACATAGCCACTTTTTGCCAGCCTTTTTCCACTTCAGTATTGGAAGTGAGACTGTAAAATTGGACCAAGATGCTGACAAGATTATTACTAGCAGCTAAGAAAAAACAATGTACATAATTTTACTTTAATGTGCAGATTTTCGTATTCACTTCACTGTATCAAGTGCTGAATCCTCAGCTAACTTGCAGAAAAAAATTAAGGCATTGGGATGATGTGGAGAAACAGGAGACAAGAAAAGCTCTAGGGAGAGGGACCTAAGCAACCTCTTGTGCTGACTGTGCATGTAAGCTACATTACTGATAAATCACCAAGTTCTGTTTTTTCTTATTTTTTACAGGGGTTGCCATATTCTGTTGGGTGTCATGATAAAAATAGAATTGTAGAATAGGATACAAGTTACGCATAAGACTTTGCAATTAAATTTTGCCAACCACTGCAGTGTATTCCCTTGGGTTTATACAGAAAGGGGAAACAAACAGAAAGAGGCTCCTATAACTGAATTATGTGGACACTTGTTATAAACAGATCTGTTAGGAAAAAGTCTTGGTAGTATAGTGACAGGTCACTTTCACATCTTATCTTCTATATTGAGGCCAGAAGTAAAACACAGAAAAACTAGTCATCCATAACATAAAGATAACTTCTAAAAAATATTAAATTTGTTGAGACAAAAGACAGCTATAAATAAGAATTACTTATTATTTAATTATTCATATAATAATAAGAATTATTATAGCTGCTGTTTTATTGGATCATTATGATGAAATAGTGCTTTAGAAAGATGTGAGCGTAGGTAGGATTATGAAGTTATTTTAGTCAATTCAGAAAATTTTAGAATAACATTAGCTTTGCTTTTGCACCACAGGCTGACTCCCAAAAGGGTAAAGAATCAACAGATGCCCATGCAAGCACATCTGAAGGTAAAAATAACCTTGATTATCAGTATTGCAATTACTCTAGATCAATAGTTTTGCAGCCTATTTTACAGCTTTCTGGTTTACTTCATTGGTCTGTAAAATGGATATAAAAACATGCTTTCTGCTAAGGTGCTGACACTCAACTCATATACCTTTTAGAGTAATTCAGATAAAATTGTTATGAGTCTTGGTAAAGGTACTATTCAGAAAAAAATTACCACAGTGAAATGCTGGTTTAGTGGCACTCAATTTCATTTACTATTCAGTGGCACTCATTTCTTTCACTGTTTTGGTTATATGTAGATCTCAGACTGAATTTGTTCACTTGAATTTTCTTTTTGTGTTGTTCTCCTAAGACCCTAACATAATTCATGGTTCTGTCTGGACACGAAGCAGTCATTTGAAACGTCAGAGGCTAAGCAAATATAGACAGGAGCCTAGACTTGAAACTTCCCAACGAGATGAGGAAAATGCTCTTCAAGTGCCCAAAAGCAGGTACCAGGAGCCCATTTTTACTGACTTCTTACTTTGTTGCTTGGGCAGTCACAAACTACATTAGAGTCTCAGACTGTGCAACTGGTATTCCTTCCCTTTTCTTCCTACTTTACTTGCTTGATTTTAAAATCACTAAAAATAAAATCTAATGCAAGAAAGGAAAAAAGAAAAGTGAGACATCATTTGAAGAGTGATTGTACCAAACCTGTGAAGGGTCAGTAGATACTAGAAATAATAGGAAAAGAGTGAAGGCTGAGATTGTCCTATTTGAACTGAATCTGTACAATGGTAAAAATACTTGATTCACACTGTAGTTTCTTGAGATAATATATCTGGACTTGTATCCATTATACTCCGTGTGGTCTTTGAGGAGGTATTCCTTCCTGACTTCTTGTTACAGTTGATATGTTGCAGTAAAATATGACCTGACTGTTTAGCTTGGGAGCTGGTTACTGCTTGTCAGCTAATAACAGGTGTTATTATAGGGAGACATGTCCTCAAAAGAAAGCCCTTTGCTCAGACAATGTTTTAAACCATCATGTCTGATCTAACATCCTGAAAAGAACCCCAAAAATATTTCCAGTTTAAATGATGTTAACGTGTGTAACAATCATCAGATGTGGATGTGAAGAATAGTATGACTTGTGTGCCGTTACAGTTCTTACAGGACAGGGCTTGGAGTAATAATTTGCATTTCCATCAAGCACATCTATTTTAAGGAAATAAGTAGCCCCTTTCTCCCTCATAGACACAGTGTGTCCACCCCACCCTGCTCCACATGTATGTGTCCGTCTCATTCTCTTTCAAAGACACCCACTTCAACCCCCAAAGCCTCTTTTTGACAAACTGAAGATAACTCGATTATTTTCTAGGAAATCACTCAAGCTTGTTCCATGAGTTTTCTTTAAGCACAATTAAGTGTGGGCGTTTTCTCTGGGCAGTTGAGGCCTTCAACTAGGTACTGCCTAATTTTTCTTTCTAAATTGCTCTGGGGAATTACAGATATTGTATTGCTGTGCTGCACTGTCAGTGTACTGCTCTAAGCTGGTTCAAACAGGTTAACTGGCATAGTTTGATGCTGCCACAGCTTAGGAAATGCTGTTACTACTACTAATTGGCTAGCTCATATGTGAGACGACTAACCTGATACTGAATGTCAAATTTTGGGCCTTGCAAAATTAAGCCAATTAGGTGTTGCTATTATGCTAAAATGAAGGCAACAGAACAGGGTATCAGCTTGGTACTTGCCTTTTATGCACACCAACAAATGAAACAGGGTCTTCTGTTGTGCTCTTTCCTCTGGAGTGTCTTCACCTCAAAACTGGCATGTAGGATAAAACCCTCCAGCACTGCCTTTGCTATGAGATCACAAAGTAGACTCCTGTAAATCTACTGCATGCACATTTTCTTTGCTTTTATGTAATAGTTTCATTTAATCTAAAATAAGAACTGGATATTTGAATTACTCTTACTACCCTGCAGTACTGGGGCAGTGCATCACCCCTTCGTCTTCAGCTATTTGCTGATGTAATTTCTAGCTGATGGCAACTTCTTCACCCATGAAGAAGGAAATAAGTAGCCCCTTATCATATGACATGATATGTTTATTGCCTTGAATTATTTTCCAGTCATGGCCTTTGTAATATCTGTATTTTCAATGATTGTAAAAACACAGTTGCTTTCATATTCCATAATTTGAAACTGTTTCTACAGTGGGGGTGGGGGAAAAAAAAAAGTTGCTGTTTTTCTTAACCCTTTGTAGCTTTCAAATATGTAATGTGTCACTACTTCCTAAATTTAAAATAACAAACTTAGAGAAATTTCAGATTTCTTTCCTGTAAAATGGAAGTGTGACAGATATAATTTTGTAGTTGCCAAAGCAATTTTCCTAGTTGATATTGTTTTTTTTTTCCTAATGAGGAGTAAGCCATTTTTAGATGCATTTAGTTTTCTTGATTCATATTTCCTATGGCAAGCATGCACTACATAATTGGCCATGAAAGAATTTCCCTGCTGAGATCATCAAAATTATGTATTAATTTAAAAGATATATCTTAATACCTACTACAGGCCGGAACTTCTTGCCCACACATCTGAAAGCTCTGAAGACTTAGTAGAAGTGCCTAAGGGGGATACTGTTGAGAAGGATGAGGAAATAAGTGTTGAAAATGATGGCCAGTCTGTCTTAGAAGCGGAAATGCATGTATCACCCTCTGAGAAACAAAGTGAGATGGAGGTGAGCTGGGTGGGATAGCAATAGCAGATTATTTTGGAATACAGCTGCTGATACTTATGGTCCTTGCTACCTTGTTCCATGTAACTCTCAGCTCTTTGGTGTTTTGCACCAGTGCTTCATTAAAAAGTGCATCTGAGAAGTTAAGGCTAGTACAGAATTAGTTTCAGGGAATATTTCACTGTATATATTTTGAACAATAGAGTTTATAGGATCTGCAGCAAGGTGAATTTCTAGCTTGTCTACTGTACTAATTTTCTTCATTGGTTTGTCCTAATAAAAAATCCCAGAGAACTGGGATAAGGTCAAGATCTGACCCAGTATCTCTAATTAAAAAAAAAAAAATGTTTTTGAAGAAGTCAGTAGCTGGTATGCTTCAGTGACTTCTATTGGCTCTTTTTACTTCTCCACTTAAAACTTGCCTGTTGGATTTAAACATCAACTTTAAATCCAACTTTTATCTTCAACTTGTTAACAACTTGAATTTCTGGATATTCTTTGTGTCTAGCAGTGCCCTCAGGGTTTTATGTTCTTAATGATGGATTTGAAAGTGGACCTTACACATGTTGGGTTCAAGGAATGACTGCAGCAGGCATGAGAGATGCATTAATAACTTCTTGGTTCCTGACTGTAAGTTATGGTCATATATTTAGTACAGGTGACAACAACAAATGAATACTCTGCCTAAGTTAGCGAATCTGCATTCAGTTCTGCTGACTTAGTACACAATTCTAGATATCTGAGCTATCTGCTTCTCACATTAAGCCACAAATTCAGATCACTTGTACAGCCATTACTGCTGGGGAACAATAGCTGGGTATAATCTTGATTTACAAATATGATTTACTTTTTTTAGGAAATGCCATCAGAGCCTCTTAATGGCGAGGTAGCAGAGGAAACTGGTGAGACCTCACTCGCGGCTGAAGGGGAGACAGTAAATGAAGTTCCAAGCAGCGAATCAAAATTGGTGTCTGAGAATCAAGGAAAAGAACCTGTAACACTGTCTGTTCCAGTAACCCTTGACACTCCAGCAAAACCTCCAGAGGACACTGAATCAGAGAAGGTGAGAGAACTGAAAAAAAAATGTGAAAGAGTATGTTCTTGCAGGGATTTTTTTTCTTTTTTTAAGTAACAGAAAGTAGCCCCTAACATTGCATGAAATTATGGGAGAAGCAGTTATTAAGGCAGATGATGTAAATCCATAAGGAGAATACACTAACATTTCTGTTTGAATGTGCAGAAGTGGGACCTATATGCATGTGATACCCAAAAGAAAGGTATGTTTACAGCAGTTTGCCTTGACATTCATGAAACTGCTGTTTCTCACTAAAATACTGGTTTGGTAAGAGTGGAAAGCCACATACTTATTTTGTCTAGCAATTCTTGCCTGATGAGGTGTACAAATAATTAACTACTGCTAAAATACCTTTGCTTTCAGAACACAGGTTTTACTGGGTGTTTGTTTATAGTGCAAGAAAAGATTATTATATGCTAGCAAAACAATAGTTGTATTTGTCTAAAATAATTTTCCTTTGGGATTAATATCAGAGTGCTTTTTCTGTACCTCAAATTATTCAACTATTTTGAACAATTTGAAAATGAGAGAGCAACTCTGGATATGAAATACAGGTCACAAAATAGTCTTGTGCAAAGAGGAGGACTGTCTTGTCAAATTATGTGCATAGAATTAAAAACCTGCTGAATGCCAAACTATCCTCTGAGGTTGATAGCTAGGGGCAGTAGTTATTGAGTGTCTTTTACCTTCAATTAATTGTCCTTTGATTGTTTTTACACCCTCCACCCATAGGCTTTAAATGAAAATGATTCAGAAATGCTGACTGAAGAAGTTACATCAGTAGAGAAGGAGGGCACCGAAGAACATCAAGAATCTGAAAAGGCCAGCACTGAAAATGCAGCGGCTTCAGCATCAAAGGAAGAGCCTTCTGACAATGGCCTGCCCAACTCTGTGGTAACTGAGGCAACAGAAGAATCTGCTTCTGAAAACTTACCTTCCTCATTAGAAGATCAAAATGAGGAAGCAGGGCACAACTCGCAGGAGGCCCCTGCTGCCTTGAGTCAGAGCTCTTTGGTCACAGTCGAACTTGAGGGTGTTTCTTTCCAGCAGCCTTCTGGACAGGAAGCACAGAAGAACCAGCTGGAAGAGCCCTCAGAAGAGTCTACAGAGCAGGTGGACCACTACACGCAGACAGTGGCAGAGCGGGCTGCTGACAGCAGCTCTGAGGAAGCAGAAATTGAGGTACCCATTGTGGATCGGAGAAACTTGCGAAGGAAGGCTAAAGGCTACAAAGGTCCACCCAAGAAAAAAGGAAAGCCAGCTTAAAAATCAAACAGTGATAATTTATCTATTTATAACAAGGCTATTCTGTGTAAAACGTTAGGGTGTAACTGCACCATATCTGGCACAGGACACAAGTGTTTAAAATTCTGTGTTGGATTTCCTCTTGGGTTTGTCACCTTTCCTCGAGTTTTGGTTTGTTTGTTTTTTATATTTAACCACTAGAAATTGAACTTCCTTGTAGTATGAAAGTAAATAGCCAGTCCCCTCCCTTCATAAAGGATACCTGCTGGATAAATACAGTTGTGTTATCAAAGGGAATGGTTTGTATATTTGAGGTGGTAGTCATGGAAGAAAAATGCAGTGTGAAATCCTGCCTCTGTCAAGGTCCCTTAAATTGCTGTAGACTTCTATGTCACTGAACATCACTTGAGATAATGTTTTTTTTAAAAAAAAACCTTTGTGTTCTCTACTGTGGAGAAGAGCAGAACAAGAAAAATCCTTCATTGTTTCTTGTTCCCTTCCCACAGGTTTAAGAGATTAAAAGAATGTAAGATTCTTCATTCTAGGTCTCAAAATGTACAAGAAGGTGTAGCTCAGTAGATCAGTGCAACGTGAGCAGCACTTGTCTTTCATGAGAATCACTTGAAACAACTGAGTTGGTAGAATGCAGTGCAGTGTCCTCCCCAGTGCTGCCTGGTAATGGATTTCTTGAGCAAAGATTAAGAGATGCTTACACAGTAAACTATTTGTAGCTTCCAAAACAAGCATTTTGATAAAGCCCAAGTTTTTCCAGAGTGTATGGAATGAAGCCTCTGTATGGAATCATTTGAACTGCCTTCCTAACTAATTGCATGTTTTGAGTAGATAGCTGATTACTTGTCGCATTACAGGAAAAGGATATGACAACCCTTGATCTTGTTTTGGTCTGAATGGAAGTGGTTCTTTGTGTTCTCCAAATTCTTTGGCTGGTGCTGTGGGGTAACTGTTAAAATGTTGTGTCTTCCAGGTGTGTGACTCCTGTGAGCACTGACATTTCAGGTGATTGTGGTATTTGTTAGTGTGAGTATTAGTGGGTATTGCAGCAAATGCTTGTTTGCCAAACTTCTATGCCTTTAGGAGTTAGTGGGTGATACCTTGCAAATACTTCTGATTCCCACTTTTGTTTTCTAACTTGAGTGTAATTCCTGGGGTGATGGCTTCCCAGTTGATGACTTTTCTTAAGCAATCAAACTTTGCTGTATGCAGACAGGAATAAACCCAGATTTTCATGCCTATTTCCCTTCTGAGGTTCTCTTGGCAAACTGTGTATTTAACTTGTCACACATACCTAAGTTAGCCTTAGTTTGCTATGTGTTTCTTTCCAATAAATGCAGCTCCTTTTGTAATGGGCTAAAAATGCAGAAATAAAAGAACAATGATTCTGAGAACAGGAAACTATACCACTTCTTGTCCTGCATATGCCTTTTCCAAGATGTGTGAACTAGTCTTTCCCAGTGTCTCAGAAACAGAGGTACAAGGTTCACTTGAATAGTTGCAATGGTGTCTTAATTCTTATCCCTCTATGGAGGTAATGTAAGAATCTGGGTTTTTATGCTTATACAGTTTAACTCTATTTATAAGATATTTTAACTATGTAAGATATGTTCATACTATTTTTTTCAGGTGATGAAGTACCATGCTCCTTTTTAATCTGTTAAGAGCAACTTACCAAAAAAAAAAAAAAAAAAAAAAAAAAAAAAAAAGGTAGTTTTAAAAAAATGCGTTACCTAAACTTTAGATTCAGGGTGCGTGACATTACTGAGTTAAATCTGGGTTTCTTGAGCTATTGCATGTAGCTATAGTATTTTATCAGTGCACATACAAATATTTGTTATGAACCCCATGACTAATAAATATTCAAGATCTTTCCTGATTGTGTGTGAACATATTCAAGTGAACCTTAAGCATTTCTAAAACTCATAAAGCTTTTTATATAAAGCACATATGACAAAATTTTTGTTACTTTCAGTATGGCTTCTCTTTTACTGCTGAGATTAATTGTTTAAAAAAAAAGAAGTGGCTAAAAACACATCTATGACATTGTTAAGAATTGGGGATTTTTGAGGACTGGTGGCCTAAAATAGAATGGTTGTATACAGTATACTGCAACTCATCTTCCATTTTTAGGGCAAGCTTTACTGAAGATTAATCTTCTGAGTCCTTGAATTGATACAAATATATCCACTTCGAAACAGTTAAGGGTTCGTGTACTTATGAGCCCCAGTAATTTCAATTACTTCTAGGTGGCGTTTTGATATGTATGTTTATCGCTTATATTCCTAATGAGATTGAAAAACTGTTCATGAGAAGGTCATTTCACTCACCTGACTTCTACTTTTCATGGCTGAGTTGAAATGATTTCAATTAGTATCTTGCTTTTGAGACATTTGCAGACTAAATACTTAAAGATTATGATACTAGGATAGTTTTGGTTTCTACTGAGAACAATAAAATTTCTGATCTCATTTCAGGGAGTCAGTTTTAAATACTGAACTTAAATTCACATGTTAAAAGTATATACTTGAGTAGATATCTCTATAAATCTGGGCTGCCTGGGGTAAGAGCTGATAACAGAATTTTACACACAGAATGTGGGCAGTTGTGGTGCAATTAGGAATTCCAATGACCAGTACAGTCCTAAAAAATGGACACTGTTCTAACAGTGATTGAACCAAAGGACACATTTTATTTGTACAACAACTTCTTTGGCATCAATCTTTCTCCAGTAAATGCAGACCAGAAAAATAAAAATACTGACTTTAGATAATATTTTTATTGCTGTACTGATTGTCCCACAGGAGCAGTAGTTCAATACCTTATTAATTCTGTTACACTTGTGAAAGGGAATGTGTCTGATAACTATATTGACTGGAGTGTTTTACCTTGGGAACTATTAACTGTCTTATTAACATCAAACTCTTAAACAGTTTTAAAGATCCTATTCCACCAGCAATGGATGATTAAAACATCAACTTTACACAAGTTTGTACCAAATGTTATTACAACATGCTGTGGAACTACGTGTGTACAGTGAAAGCAGGCAGTATTATTTTTGAGCTTTATTTAGTCTAGGAATAGAGTTTAAAGAACATTACTTTGTGACTTCAGCCTTGCACTTAAATGGTAAATGGTTTTGTACTTGAATCCAATTACTTGTTCAAATGTCTGTCTTGTACTGCTTCTCCCATATTCTTTCTTGGTCAATTTTAATTTAATGCAGAGTTCTTGTTTGCTGTTCTCCTGTTTCATAGTCCTTCGCATGGAAGTGTATGCATCTTACTTCAGAAGCGCTTTAACTTATTTCAAATTATGTCCAATCTTACTGCTTTTTTTGTACCATTTCATTCGTAAATGTCAGTAATCAAATTGATCATTTACAATGTCATTGACACTATTAGCAACAAATTGGCCTAAGTTTCAGCTTTCTTGCTTCTAAGTGACTGTTCTAAAATATTACTATGGGGATACACTTTAAATTTATTTCCACAGATGTGGTGTTAGATGTTTTCTAAACTAGTGATACTGTTTATAAATCTTATGAAAGACCTATTGCTCTTGCATAGTATTGTACCTTAGTCTTGTTACTGTGTTAATTTTTCCTTTTTTTTAGTACTGTCTTGGCTGCTTTTGAAATGTTTTGAAGTAGTAATAAACTTTTATTTTGTGATTTTTTTTTTTGCTTGGTTTTTAATATTTGAGTCCTCTCTGCTAAAAAGGAGACACATTTTGAAAGTTGTTCAATTCACTGGAACTATCATTTTACAATCTGTCTTCTACAAAGGAGTTTTTAAAAAATCAAAAATTATTAATTAAAAAAATCTTGTATCAATTAAAATAATTTTCTTTATCTTATGCATCAGATTTTATTATTAAAAAAAAAAAAACAACAGCAAACAAACACACTCCCC
>WBMY01005614.1:61802-97665 GCA_013397315.1 Donacobius atricapilla
ACCATGTCGGCGCCTCCGCGGCGGAAAGGGCGAGCCTCCCGGGAAGCGGCCCCGGCTGGAAACTCTTCCCCCGCGCCGCTGTGGTTCCTGCCGCAGGAGAGATGGCGTTCCGCGCCCCCCGAGGGCTTCTCGCCGGGCTTGACGAGGCCAGGGAGAGCGGGAGGGCGGGATCGGGCGAGGCCGAAGAGGCGCCTTCTTGGTGCCTGCGCTGTCAGGTAGCGGCGGGAGGGCGGAAGGCGGGAGGGAGGTGAGGTGGCGGGGGAAGGGNCATAGTACTTAATATTTTCTGTTATTCCTGACCCAAATAGGTACTTTACCCTGCAATCCTTCCTTCAAGACTAGAAAGGCTGTTTGTATTTTGCTCACCGGTAATCGATGCTCTGGATCTTATCTGACAGTGAGTGTAAACTCTGATTTTCATTATTCTGCTTTAATATTTCCTGCGGAAATGTATTTAGTGCTTGTGGGCATGCATTTATGTTGCATTGTAGACCCGTAATAACATTATTATTACAGGCTTGACACTGATTTAACTTGGAAAGCAATAAACTGGAAAATATTAACCTGATTTCCCATCAAACTGAATGAAATTTTGTGATGGAGGTAATGTCAAAAGAACATATTTAGCCTGTTTCCTGTCATAAACATTTTTTACTATGTTTGCTTACCTTGCCAGGGAACAGCTTTAGTGACGGGAGCCAGAATGATGAGCATTATGGGGAAATTTTCAGTGAATGCTTTAAAGTCATCAAGTTTTTACAATAAGGTAAGCTTTCCCCCAGTTTTGATACTTCCTCTGTGAGCAAGGGAAACACATGGGTTATTCTGAGTAAACTTTTTAAATTGTGGTGTTGGTTTTTGTTTGGGTTTTTTTTTGTCTTTAACAGTTGGCCTCTGGACAATGCATACTTTCATGCTGGAATGCAACTTCAGAATTGGGAATTGAATTTGTAATTTTTGTGTAAATTTTTTTGCTTAACTCTTGTCATTGTTCAGTTATTTACACAACTAATTAGATGTGTTTTAAAAGTTTTGGCTATTGAAAAAGATTTTGATGCTGCCATAAATTTTTACTGAGTATGCCAGGCATTATTGGGATCAAATTTGGTTCAAACCTCAGTGTGGGCATCATTTTCAAGCATCTGCTTTTGAATAGTTGGTGTTTTGACCACATATAAATACCTGACAACAATACCTGTAGATTTGTTTCTTCAGTTTATTTTTCTACAACAGCCAGAAATATAGCTAGTTGTAAAATGTACAAAGCAGCTAGGTGTAACAATAAACATTCTGTATGAATCTTTTTTTCTTTCAAGTACATGTATTTCAGAAATATAAAAATGAGGGTCTTAAGTGTGACACAGCGAAACTGCAGTCTGAGAAACTACAGTTCTCCACCAGGTATAAGTTTATGTTGTTCTCTTTATAGTAAGGATTAATTTAAAAGTCAGGAAGAATAAAAAACGCTTTTTATTTCTGTATACGTTCTGGTTTATTGTATTCTTTTGGCCATTCTTTACAGAATTTAGTGCATGAAACATAAATACAGCGCCTAAATGGCTCAAAGACTGAAGAGTTGTGTTGCTGCTCTTTTCTCAGTAGATTCACAGTGTAAGGGTTTTAGAAAACAATAATAAGCAAAGGTACATGTTACAAGAAGTCAGGTCAGTTGTGAGGTGTGCTGGAACCCCTCATTAAGGGGTCCTGCTTTCATGCCTCTCTGATGAGACAGGTGATCTGTAGGGGGTGAAGGAATGTTAGCTTAAATATTGTTGAATTCTGTGTGGCCTGTCATAGGTGAACTGAAGTACTATGTGTGTTGCTGAAACACAGCTTCAATAGTTTGAATAACGGAATTCGGGTCAGTTTTGTGAAAAATTACTGTGAAAACTTGTTTTCCAGCTGAACTGGGTGAGAAAGAATATATCTTGCAAGAAAATAGCATTTACAGCTTCCCAGTCCCATATTTTTTCAAGACAGGCCAGCTTGCCTTTTGTCCCTGAGAATTATGCTGTATGTAGGCTTAAAGGAGGAATAACTTTTCAAATTTATTATCTAATCACCAGTTCAGATGGATGTCAGCATTACATTGTCTCGAGCTGACATTTGCTTCTGCAGAATAAGATGATGATACTTTCCTGTGTTGTCTTTTTCCTGTTGTTTCTAAATGATAGCTGTTTTTTCAAGCTATTTTGTCTTTTTTTGAGGTGGGGAGAGATTTATTTAAAATTAGTACATTTTTTAAAAAATTAGAGGTGATAGAGATTACAGATTGTCATGACTTGTGGCTCTGGATCTTTTTTTTTAAATGAGATTTTTAGAAGTTTTCTTAAATATATTTCTACATTGGGCTCTGTCTGAAAAGTTGTTTCACTTTGTCTGTTTCCAGGAGATGTTAAGTCTCTGCATTCTGTCATTAATCCTCATATATCCAGGTACATCAAGCTGGTTTATTATTGGGATGTAACTTCAGTCAGAGCAGTGGATGTGATCAAGAACTGTGGGTTGTTGCCATGCCTGTGTCACGTGCATGTTTAATATAAAGTTAGTGCTTGCCTACCTTTACCCTTGTGACATTTCATAGAGCGCTTGCTGGTGGCACAGAGGACCTGTGTTGTCTCTTGCTTGCACCATCATAACCAAAACCAGGCTGTAAGGGAAGCTCCAAATCCATGGTGTTGCTAGGGGCTGAAGAAGGGGGAAGGATGTCTTGGCATCTAGACTGCTGTGGTGGGCAGGGCCGCGTGCTTTGTGTTAATGGGAGCACTGCCACCTTAAATGAGGGCTAGGCAACTAGGGGCTAAGCTGCCAAAGAAGGGGCTGAAGTTCCCTTGGAAGGCTGCTGAGGGTGTCCCTGATGTGAGCTGGAGCCAGCAGTGATGGTGAACTTGGGGGCTGATGGCAAGCCTGTGCTGCACAGAGCAAACAAAACAGTTCTGGGAGCTGCTGGTGAGGTACTTCGGGAAGGAGGAGTAGGCTGAACCCGATCAAGGACAGCTTCTTGGGAAGCTGGGTGTGCTGAATTCGGGACATAAAGGGTATATATAGGTTGTTTAGGGCACCAGGTGTCAGGGATTGGGATGGACAAGAGAGGGGAAGGGTCTGTTTCTGCTTGTCAGGAGGGCAGGTGGGCCGGCATGAGCTCAAGAAGGGGCCTTCCCTGAAGTGGAGCTTGGAAACTTGTTGCAACACTCTTCAGTACTACTGATTTGAAGAAAATCCATCATATCAATACTGACATTCTTCAGTGTTAGAATGCACACTCTATCAGACACGCAGCAGAGGAGCAATGCTACTAATCTGGTGTGCTATTCTCGGGGAATATTAATTATTTATGCAAATGAGAATTATCACGGGGTTAAAAAATTACTGTGCTAACCACAGTGTTTTCACTTCATGCAGAATCCGGAATATTGGCATTATGGCCCACATTGATGCAGGCAAAACTACAACAACAGAGAGAATGCTGTATTATTCTGGATATATAAGAACCCTTGGAGGTTAGAAATACTTTTTGTATTTCAGTAGGTTTAAGAAATTTAATATTGTACAATTAACTGCAGTATAGTTGCTGGTGGAATAAGTCATGTAGGAGGCAGTTGTTCCAGGGCTGTGTTGCAGTTTAATTGAATTTTAATGCACGTTCCTTTGTGTACTGAGACAATTTTGCTTTCGGTTTTCAGAGTTGTTATAGTGATCATTGATATTTTTCTTTTACTTTCAGCACATTAGCTTTGTTTAACTTTTAATTAGAGAATCTCCTTATTTTGCTGGTTGCTCACTAGCCATTCTGGTAGAGCAGTTTGTTGAGTTCTCTTTTGACCTGTGAAGAAACCAGAGTAAGAAAAAGGATCCATTTCTTTTGAAAGCCACAGCACAGGAAGAATTCCTTGCTACACCAAGTTAAATAGAATTATTCAAGATTGAAATGGTCACAGCAGCCTCTGTTTGTGTTTCCTTTTGAGCTTTTAAATTTCATACCATGTTCTCTACTGTATATGACTGATAGAAGATGTTAGGCTTGCAAAGTAGTGGAACTTGGGATCCTGCTAATTTAAAAATGTGAACTGCTTCTTTTGTTATTAGAAAGTAAGCAAGACCCAGCCTCTTACTTGTTGGTTTGTTTGTACTTTACTTTTGACTTAATTACCTTTTGATTACCAAATTTCAAAATGTCAGTGACATTCCACTTTGTTTAGTATTCAAGATGCACATGGTGTTACTAGGATTAAGAACAAAAAGGTTGTTGGAATTGCTTGTCTTTCACTTGTGCTAGTCTTTCATTTGCAGGGCATTTTTTCCTAGGAGAGGGAGCCTGGGTGAATTACCTGTCCTTATAATGTTTTTAAAAAGGCCAATTTTCATAGCTTATACGTATATATATGTGAAAGGGACTATTTCCAACTCTCTCTTGATATCTGTATTCAAAGTCAGTTTCAGATTTTGAATTGATTACCTACCCAATCCTGCCTTCTGCTTGCAGATGTTGATGATGGAGACACAGTGACAGATTTTATGGCACAAGAGCGAGAACGTGGTATTACCATCCAGTCTGCTGCTGTCACATTCGACTGGAAGGACTACAGAATCAATCTGATTGACACCCCAGGTACTCCTCTTTAGTTGTACTCATATTATTAAGGGAGAAAGGGTGAGGTGCAATGTCACAGAGTGTCTTTGTCTTAAATACAGTGCAAAATTTAATTGGTTAGTAAGAATGCATATACTAAGCTCTGTTCAGCTTTGGATAGTGGTTGTTTGCTGATTCTGAATCTAGCTTGTATAAAGTGAATTCAGATGTTTCCACATTAAATTGTTCTCAGTTCTAGGATTGTTTTATAATAATCATGTTTATTTTAAAGACTGATAGGTGTATTTCCCTGCAAGTTAAGAAAAGTTGTTTTGACTTTACTTGAAAGAAAAAAAAAAAGTTTAAATATGTAATGACCTGTTGACATTGCTTGATGTTTGAATTATGATGATATAAAAGGAAGATTGTTTTTTAGGCCATGTGGACTTCACAGTGGAAGTTGAGCGTTGTTTGAGGGTCCTGGATGGAGCAGTAGCAGTATTCGATGCTTCAGCTGGTGTTGAGGTAAAATCAACTGTTAGATTTTTTTGTGTGTGTGTGCAGTCCGTCATGGGAAAGGGGAGAAATTTTCTCAAACCCTTTGTGTTTGATTAGTCTGACAGTTCCCCAGGAAGGATGACACCCTTGTGCCCAGTTCAGTCTGTCAGTGTCTCATGTGGACCCAGGGACCCTTCACTGAACAGTCCATGGGATCAGAGTGTGGTTCAACTACCTTGGTCAGGGTCATATGCAAACAGAAACCTCTCCTGAGGCGTCCTTAATTGTTCTGTTGGCCTCAGGAAAGATCCAGGGACACATTAAAAAGGCATTAATGTCTCCTTTGTTATGCCAACAGCATAAAAGAGACCCTGGGCCTCCACAGCCCAGTATGTTACCTACTGCCAACAACTATTAGCACTCTTAAAGGACTCAGACTTAACAGTTNTTGTTTTATAATAATCATGTTTATTTTAAAGACTGATAGGTGTATTTCCCTGCAAGTTAAGAAAAGTTGTTTTGACTTTACTTGAAAGAAAAAAAAAAAGTTTAAATATGTAATGACCTGTTGACATTGCTTGATGTTTGAATTATGATGATATAAAAGGAAGATTGTTTTTTAGGCCATGTGGACTTCACAGTGGAAGTTGAGCGTTGTTTGAGGGTCCTGGATGGAGCAGTAGCAGTATTCGATGCTTCAGCTGGTGTTGAGGTAAAATCAACTGTTAGATTTTTTTGTGTGTGTGTGCAGTCCGTCATGGGAAAGGGGAGAAATTTTCTCAAACCCTTTGTGTTTGATTAGTCTGACAGTTCCCCAGGAAGGATGACACCCTTGTGCCCAGTTCAGTCTGTCAGTGTCTCATGTGGACCCAGGGACCCTTCACTGAACAGTCCATGGGATCAGAGTGTGGTTCAACTACCTTGGTCAGGGTCATATGCAAACAGAAACCTCTCCTGAGGCGTCCTTAATTGTTCTGTTGGCCTCAGGAAAGATCCAGGGACACATTAAAAAGGCATTAATGTCTCCTTTGTTATGCCAACAGCATAAAAGAGACCCTGGGCCTCCACAGCCCAGTATGTTACCTACTGCCAACAACTATTAGCACTCTTAAAGGACTCAGACTTAACAGTTTATGGAATAACACTCCTCATTAATGTAATTGAAAACTGTGACAAGGTTTGAAGACTTCTGGTGATAGCATCTGGCTGCAAAAATGTCTTCAAAGCAATATGTTAACCAGCTCTAATACCTAACCAAAGTTGGCTTGATGTAGTTGCTCAGCATGGATAGAGTACAATTCTTACCCAACAGATGTCGCTGTGGGGATGAAGAAAAGTTCAGCCTGTTGTCTGATCCCAGAAGTTCCCAGAAGTATCACTGCTCTCCATTTTTAATTTACTTCTAAACTATTTTTGTGTTTAGGTGGAGCTTGAGTGATTGTAGTCATGCATCACGTTCAGTGGGGGGTGGTTGTACCTTGTATGTGGGTTGTATCAGTGTTACCTCCGAGGTCACATTTAAGATTGAGGTGTGTGTCTGTGATCTTGCCACGGTTCCTGGTTCAACAGCAAGAAATCTTTATTTTTTCTCCCTTGGTTGACAGCTGTTATGTGGCTTATCAGCTACAAGGTACCAATAAGTTCCCCCTCTTTCAAGGATTTCAACAGAACCTGGACATCGTGACTCCACTCTGCTCCAGCCTCCATTTAGTCCCCGCCTCAGCATGTATTGTGTGTGGGAAGTCGGGCATGCTGACCACATTGTGTCTGGGGAGTAGCAACTGCATTTTACCCTGTAATTTCCACAGTTACAAATTCTGTTAGAGGGTGAATGGACCTTCACAGGTTTCTCTGATTTTACCTCCAGTCGGTTATTTTCCCACCATGTCTAATGACTTAAATCAGGCTGAAGTAATGTACAGAGATTTTTCTCTGTATTATCTCTCTCAATGCTTTTATCAAAATTCAGGAAGCTGAGCATTTAATTTTAAATCCTGTAGTGTGCAGGAATTTCCATGGTAATAAGCAGCAAATAAGTGTGATTACCATTACAAGTTTGGGATATTTTTGTTGTTTTGTTACTGCCTTTTACAAATGTTGATTGGGGCGAACACTTCTGATTAGCTCCACAAGTGGAATGAAATTAGTATCTGTCAATTTCTCATTTTCAGGTTTTGTGTAGAAAATAGGTAATTTTCAGGCAGGTTTTCTCCCTCCCCAATGGCCTTTTTAACGGAGTGCAGAAAAGGTGGAAGCAAACTAGAACTGGACTTTTTATAGCATGAGATGTTTCAGTAGTTCAGTCCTGTAGAAAAGCTACATGTGAAATCCCTCTTGCATGGGACATACCTTTTTCCTGGATGCGGGATGAGAGAACTCTTAATCACTGTAAGTCACATTATTTGACTTGCTACTGGAAAAATTTAGATGCTATTAAATATGAACGTGAACTGAGTAATAGCCTTCACCTCCAACAACAAAACAATTAAATCTGCTTGTTTTTTTTCTAGAATTCTGTAGCAAATTCTTGCATTATTCCATGTAGTGGTAAGATACTATTACTGAATCTGATTTTTCTACATACCTGCTTTAATTTTCAAATAAAAATACATATGATAAATGGCTCAGCAGTGCACAAATTACTGTTAAAACCACAGTAGTTTTTAGTGTTGTTATGTGTAGCCACAGAAATGCTTGCCTCTGTGTGTTTAAGTAATTTGGCAATAAAGCATAAAGTTGATACATTACGAAATTTTCCCTATATATGCCTCCCATAATGCTTAGTTTCTCTTCACACTCCTTTGCCACTATGCCTGCATTCCCTTAGTGCAGGAAAGGGAATGACAACAGCTGAGAGACAAGATAAGACAAAGCTACTTGTGGAGTTCATCTGTGGTGCTAGATATGGGATTGTCACCATACATGGCGCATTTCCCTTCTACTCTGAACTCAGACCTTCAGTGGTGTTGGGGAGCATGTAGTTCAGCTGTTGACACTAATATTTCCATCTTGTCTTTTGTTCTAGGCACAAACTCTGACAGTCTGGAGACAAGCAGACAAATACCAGATACCACGAATTTGCTTTTTAAACAAGATGGACAAAAACAGGGCAAGGTATTTAGGCGGTTGTTTTAATAATTGCTAAAAAGCTTATAAGAGAATGTCTAGCATTTTCCAGTTAAATATAGAGTGATGCCTTGGGAAGGCTGACCTGAAACAGAGACTGGACAGAACTAGAGAATAAAGTAAATATTTTTTGAAAGGCCTTTAGAGTGCACCTTGGGCAGGACAAGAGCCTGACCAGGGCTACACCCAAGGTGAACTTAAAATGGTCACAAAAATGGCTGACCAGTCATGAGGTCTTACACTTTTCTATGTTTTGGTCTAGTTGCATATTGGGGTTTAATTGTCCAGTTACAGCTCCAGGTTGTGAAGTCACATCCTTACTTTTTTTCCTTCTTCAGTCCACCGTTGTTTATGCCTTTGGGCCTGAAAGTTGTACTTGTTGTCCTTGGTCTTTGGCAGGAAAAGGATTTATCTGCCTACTCTGTGAAGAGAGCTTATGCACTTAATGTGAGGCTCAGAACTACACCCCTAGGCAGCACGGAATCTGAAAAACATGAAAGCTAAAACTTAAGGCGTCAAGAGCAACCCAATTAATACCAGTACTGACTATATACTCCTTTGGTTATGCAAATGCATGTTTTTGTGTAATTACTGTAGTAATTTTTGCGGTAAATAGGGAATGGTGAGCCTATTTTACTGATATCATAGAGTTTTGTGTAATGGTATCTGTTCTTCTGTAGTTTTACTTATGCTGTTGAGAGCATCAAACAAAAGTTGAAGACAAAACCTTTACTATTACAGGTAAGCTTAGAAATTAAATGCTTGGTTCTTTTCTTTTGAATGGAACTCCTTTGTTAATTTTTTTGCAGCTGTCTAAATTCTCTGTTCTATTTGCAGTTGCCCATTGGGGAGGCCAAGACCTTCAGAGGACTGGTTGATGTTGTGACTAAGGAGCAAATAATGTGGAAAACTGCTTCTGATTTGGATGATGGAAAAAATTTTGAGCGAAAGCTGCTGCTGGAGACTGATGATCCAAACCTGTTCCAAGAAGTCCAGGATGCAAGAAATACCTTAATAGAACAAGTAAAGTTCTAAAGTAAATATGTAATATATTTAAAACCATTACTCAGAGCAGCAGGAAAAAGACGCTGAAAGGGACCTCTAGAGGTTTCTGGTTAAGTGATCTGCCTAAAGTAGGGCTGACTTCAGCTTTAGGTTGACTTGTTCAGGCTTGTTCAGTTGGGTTTGCAAGTCAAAGGACAACGGTTCTCTGTAGGCAGCCTACTCTGTGCTTGATCTCATTTCTTTATGTCCAATGGAATTTCACCATGTGGCAAACTGGGACAGCCATGCTGGTACTTTACTTGTGTACCTCTGAGAGGAATCTGGGTTCTGTTTTTTGTGAAGCAGGGCCACTACCACTATTTCAAATAGTGAGAGACAGTATTTGCATCCTGTTTTAGCCTCTCCAAGCCAAACAAACCGATCTCTCTGGGCCTCCAGCTGTGCTCCAGCCCTATCACTGGTTTTCCAATTAAGTTCCCACAATTTGTCAGTCTCTTTTGTGTGGGGGGAAGCTAAAAGCAGACAGTGTTTTTACTGTCTTAGGTGCCACAATTTATTTGGTACATTCACATGAAACCTGACAGATGTGACTTGAAACCTGCAGGGAATCCATACTCTTGTGAAGTGACACCTAGAAGCTGGATGGGATGTTGCAGCCTGGTCAAAATGGCACTAAATGCTGTGTTAGAAGCAGCTCAATCCAATCATAAACCAATCCTTTTTGTTGGAAGGGCTGCCTACCACAGAACTTTGAATAACATTGTGCAAGTGCATAAACAGATGATGATAGCTTTCTGTTTCCTTTGAAATCGGAGAGGAAAAATCGGTTTTATATTGCTCTGAGTTGAGTAGAATGTGTACGCAGTCTGGTTTTCAAACTTAGTAGGTTTTAAATGGCAGTGTTAATACCCAACCTTTTATCTTAAGAAATATATTGTCAGATAGAAAGGTTTGTAAAAATTGTGTTAAGTTTTTACCCCTTTTTTTCTGGGCCCTTCCTGAAGGAGGAAGGGGTGGACCAATAGCGTGATAATTGAGATAACCTTGTGTTTGTAAAATATTTTGAAAATGCTTTCTATGCTGTTAATATTCCTTATCAGAAACCCTGTAAAATGTAGCATTTTGAATACAGGCCGTTTTGCTCACTTTATTTTCACTTAATTAAATGAACTATTTCCTTAATGTTTTAACTGTTAACTTGATAAGACTTCTAATTGCTTATCAAGATTTTATTTCAATTTGGCCAATTGGTGTTGTGGCCAATAGAGGGGGCAGAGTGCTTTCCTGTGCCTGGGTGTCCTGAGTCTGTGACAGTGCAGGGATGTATGTGAGACATTTAAGGAATTAAGTTACATGTCAGACTAACTGGTGCAATTTGAAAACAGAGACATGCTCTTGGACCTATAAACCCTTGATGTGGACAAGGCCCAAAAGCCCCGATGCTTGTCTGTTCTTTCCAGCTCAGTATCTGTTGGCTTGCAAAGGTCGCTTGCTGCTTACTACAGACTTCCCTGTGTTTGCAGGACTGAAGTACATCAGTTAAACCCTTCATGGCTTTCACTGTGTGGCTGGAAGTTCTTTTTCCATTTCAGGGAGAAGTACTAGCATTCTCTCTCCCACTGATGTTTTGCTTGACAGCAGCTTTATAAGTGGGGTTTTTTCCCCCCGCCCAGCCTTTCCTGAAACCTTCATTTCCATAATTTTATATGATGTGAGTTTATAATTGCTGATATCTTTAAAGGCTTTGTTCCTGCTCTATTTATATGTATTCTAAGTAAGATATGTAAATTTTCTGTGAAACTGCTATATGCCAAATAATAAAGGACTATTCTGTTGAAGGTTGCAGATTTGGATGATGAATTTGCTGAACTGGTTCTAGGAGAAAATAATGAAAATTTTGACTTAATACCAGCTGACAAGGTATTTTTTGTATTTTCAAGTGTTTACTAGTTCTTATTGCAAGGATTTGTGTTATTCTTCCTTTGACAAATGCAAATTATGATTTTGCAGATTTTCAGTTAAAATGATGTCATACCATCTTATGTAGTAAATTAACAGTACTGTGAATTTAGAATAGAAAAATTTGGAGTTAGTAGGAATTTTATGAAGATGCACTATAATTCTTGGGCATATTAGGCATAATTTCAAAAGTTGGGTACATTTATTCAGGAAGACAGGGTTTTCTTTTTTGTGACAGACTGCTGCAAAAGAGTTTAGGGAAGGGTGACTAGTTTACTTTCAGGTAAACTCAGTGCAGTTTGTGACTGAGCTGCTGCTGATGCTAACAAACGTAGCATCTCAGCTACTTTGAAATGGTTGTATCTTTAGACGCTGCATGTTGAAAGCAGTGAGTTACAAAAGGACTGTTACAACAACAACATCAGCAGATCTGTGTGAAATGTGTAGAAATCTTAAAACCAGTGTCTTCTGTTTTAGCATCCAAATGTTTAGTTTATGGTTTATGGTTTGGAGCCTGCTAAAAGCAACAAAAGCAGTTTGGACTAGTGATGTCAGTCTTTTCAAACATACTTTTTAGCTTTTTGGGTATTGGTTAGCAGTGTCTGATAGCTGGAGTGCAGCATAAGGCTAAATTGTAACAGAAAATAACATTTTTTTTGCAGTTGCAGTCTGCTATCCGCAGAATCACGCTGGCTCAGAAGGCTGTCCCTGTCCTCTGTGGCAGCGCCCTGAAGAACAAAGGTGTGCAGCCATTACTGGATGCTATTACTCTCTACTTGCCTGCCCCTAATGAGCGTTCACACGAGTTTCTGTAAGTACAGGTAGAAAAGGAAATGCAGAAAAAAAAGAAGGGAGAATAAGTAGGAAAACATGAAAGGAGAAAGTGAAATATATTAACGAAGCATTAATATTCTTTAAAAATATTTACCCTCTTTAGGTATTAAATAGTAGTAGAGATGTGTGGATAGAAAAATACACTTGAGTACTGAACCTGCTATGAGAACTGACCCAGTTCTACTGGAATTGGATGCATTTATCTCCAGATGTCAAACTTACACTTCAGAGTTCTAAAGTCATTTTTTAATCTGAGATCATTCTCATTTTACAAAAGTGTGATCTAGGAATCCTTTCTAGTATTGTCTGAATCACATAACATCTTATATGTCCTATTGAGCTGGAACTGCTTAGATTATTATTTTTTGGTACAAATTATGGTTTTTGAAAATCTGCCTCCATTAACATTGCAGTAAGAAACATATCACCTCTTAAATAAGTGAAAATTTAGGCAAATGTCAGTATGAGTGGATTCATCCTACAAGTATGCTTTTTGTTGTGCTTTTTATTTTGCAGGCAGTGGTACAAGGATGACCTGTGTGCCCTGGCCTTCAAAGTTCTTCATGATAAATGTCGTGGACCACTAGTTTTTGTTCGTGTTTACTCAGGTTCATTGAAACCTCAGTCAGCTGTATATAATATTAACAAAAGTTGCACGTGAGTAAGGTAGAGGTGTGGTTCAGTGTAGCATTGGAATGTCAGTTAAAATTCTGAGTAACAGAAAATTTCATTTGCAGAGAAAGAATGAGCCGGCTGCTCCTGCCTTTTGCTGATCAGCAAATTGAAATACCATCACTAATGCCTGGCAACATTGCCCTGACTGTTGGGTTAAAACAGGTAATGAAAAATGCTGGTACTGTAAAGGAGCTTGTTTCATTAATGTACTTTCTACTCCTATGATACTGTATCTCACATGTGTTCTTGATTATGGTGACATATGTAAACTTGCTTTATTTGAAGTACTTTCAGATATACTTCCTCCTAAAATTAAATAACACAGTGTACAATGCAGTAATTGACCTGGAAACTGCAATGCTGATTGTAAAGGACTGAAAGCTGAACGTGTATTTTGTTAGGGTTTGAGCTTGTATTAATGCTGTAACTCTTAAAATACAGTGTAATGTCACAAAGAGACCTCCTATGGGGAATGGGAATAATGTTCCAAATCAGTTACCCCAAAGCAACAGTTTCAAGTTCAAATGAATGTGTTTCATGCTTGCTTCTATTAGTTCAATAATCTTTTCTGTCTGAATAGGCTGCATGAATCTCATTTGCACAGATTTTCTAAAATACAACCAACCAGCTTTTGCATACATTTCGAGTTTGGGGTTTTAAGTTGTTTTTTTTTTCACACCACTTGCTGTGTTGATCTGTAGAGTGCCACTGGAGATACCATAGTGTCATCAAAGGCTTCAGCCGTGGCTGCAGCACGCCGCGCTGGAAGGGATGCTGGGGAAAGGAAGAGGTCTGTGAGTGGTGTAGACAGTCTCCTGCTGGCAGGTGTTGAGATCCCTGAGCCTGTCTTCTTCTGTACCATTGAGCCGCCTTCAATGGCCAGACAACAAGGTACAATGCACCCACCTAGCTGGATGAGTGAGTTGCACAAACTTCACAGCCAGTGATCTAGTATGGTTCTTTTTTTTTTTTTTTNTCTTTTTTTTTTTTTTTGATACTGATGGTATACTTCAGATCATGACTGTCCATATCCTTTGCTATTATGGTGTCAAGCAGTAGTGGTACTACTGCTTTTCTAGGTTTTGTGTCTAGAAAACTAGCATTTCTTCATTTAAAAATAGAGAGATGGAGGCACTCATTCTGAGTTTTGCTGGAGTTACAGTGGTGGGCTGTGCATAGTGTCCTGAGTACAAATAACCTTGAAATGTGGGTTTTTTTTCAGTTGGCACTCTGAGTTTTACTCTATAAAGTTTTTATATGCCAGGACTTCCCTCTGTCTAGTTAGGGTTCATCCTTGCATCCTTGCAATCCTGTAATCTTACTGTCTTTCCCAACACTACCTGTGCCAGACAGCTTGATAATTTGACTCCTTTTGGAAATATCCTTTAAATTCTGTATCTTTGTTCTAACAAAGCTGAGCTTGTCTGGGAGTGAAGAGGAGAAGGGATAAGTACCAGTGTACTGTGACAGAACGCAGTAAGGTAGAAAATGGATTTGGAGCAACATGTCTGCAGGCTGAGCCACTGGGTTATAAGGTGTTACTGGTTTTGTGGTGTTTGGATGTTTCCATTTGCATTTGTTTGCTTTTGTTGCCTTTTTTCCCCAAAGACTGTAGGGTATGCTAAATGCAGTCTTGGCTCTTGGTTCATCATTCTGCCGCTTTTCTCAGCAGTTAGATAATGGGGAATCAGAAAAAAACCCCAAAACTTAGTGTAAAAGACTATGTACATTTTCATTTGGACCATTTCATGTCAAACTCATCTTGAAATACCTAAGTAAATTGTGTAACAGTTGACATTTTTCTTATCAGTTATTTACAGACTTCATGAATAATCTGTAGGTTCCAGTCTGTCTTCATAGAAGCACAAAATATCACTCTGAAAAATAGTATGTATAATAAAATTCAAGCACTCTGTAGTACAGTTAATTTGTGGGATAAAATCAGAAATTGCTGGTTAATTGTAGTTTGACCTGATTTTGCCAAAATCTGTGCTCCTTTAGGATCCTTTTGATTGTTTTGAGGAAAGTGATATTTAGGCACTTATTCTGATCTTCAGATTACTGAATTCACTTCAGATATAATGTGCGATATTTCTGTACAGACTTGGATAATGCATTGAGCTGCCTTCAGCGTGAAGATCCAAGTTTAAAAGTGAAGCCAGATCCTGACACAGGACAAGTAAGATGAATCTTCTATTGCTCATCTTACAACATTATTTTAGAACATCAAGGTCACACTTTAGTTAGTTCATTTGCATATTGAGATTTTCTTTAATAAAAAGAACTTTCTGAATGTTCCTATGATACACGTACAAGGTTCTGTGTATGAAATTAAAATGGAGTCTTGAGCACTTGTGCTTTACAGAACAGAGGAAGTCACCCCATGCTCTGCATGTTTTTGACAATTCTGTATTGAAAAAGGTTTGAATTACATAGTCATTAAGGTTAGGTAAGATAATCTTTTTTATGGTGAGGACAGTACTGGTAACAGCCCTCTCACTTAAATGTGTTTATGTCAGATGACTTAAAGCAATGTGTTTCTCTAGGGTCTTTAGAATTCAAAGTATTATGGCCATTAGATTTAGAAGGATTTGTAAGAGACAATTTGAAGCATGCAAGTCCTTGCTTAAGGAATTTTTATTAAAACCTGAGTTTTGCATGTTTTTCCACTTCTCTCTTAATTATCTTATCACCAGACTATCCTCTGTGGCATGGGAGAACTACACATAGAAATCATACACGACAGAATCAAACGTGAATATGGAATTGAGACTTACTTGGGACCTCTTCAAATAGCATACCGAGAAACCATCTTGAATGCTGCCCAAGCTACAGGTAAAATGAGTGAATGGAAGCAACATCCTGTTTCTGGTTTTGTAGCTTGATTTACTTAAAATGATATGTGAGTAACTTTCAGATTAATTTTATGTATTATTTTTTTCCTCCCCCTGCAGATGTACTGGACAAAACAGTAGGTGATAAACGACACTATGTAACTGCAGAGGTAGAGGTGAGGCCCAGGTCAGGAGAAGGAGCAACAACAAAACCCATCATCAGCTATGCTGAGAATGTCAGGGAAGTACTGCCCAAAGAACTCCAAGGAGCTATAGAAAACGGAATCACAAATTCATGCATTCAAGGTAAAGGAAGAGCTATGTCAGCTACACTGGTCTAATGTTTTTATAAGAGGCAATTTTCTAGAAAGAAAAACTGCTTGGTAGCTTGAAAACTAAAAGACTGTACATATATGTACAGCGAACATATATGTAAGGTACAAAGGAAAATTAGCAAAATGTCTTCAAGTACAAAAATTGCCAAACACCTTTTTCTCTCTGCCAGGAATGGAAGTCAGCATGCCTTTGTTTTGCTTTTAAGGTTGATGTCTTCTCAGTCACTCAACAGTGAGCTTGGAGTTATTTTGGTTTATTTTTTAATCTGGTATAAGGGATGATGTATTTACTCGATGACGTTATCTACACTGTAGCAATATACAGAAATGGTTTCATAGGCCAGTATTACACTTCTATTACTGTTACTAATGCATGTTTTTTGATTTTCAAATATGTCAAATCCATGAGTTTTCAGTAAAAAGCTTTACCTAATTGCAAAGTCTGCATTTTCTAAAGGACTACAAGTGTCCTTGACTTTTGATTAAAAATAGAAAATATTAAGTAACATGGGCAAAAAGCTGCCTTACAGTCAAATCAGTAGGTAGTGGATTAACAAAGGAGAATTGCTCTTTAAGAACCAGCATGAACTGATTTTTCAAAGTTGTTTTGTGGAATTCAGAAGCATCTCCTGTCTTTGGCTGTGAAATCTCTTAAACTTGTGCTTTCTTTACACTTCTTGAAGAAACTTCAGAACTGTGCTATCTCCAGCCTAAAACTGATGCCATTAAGTGCTTTAAAAAAATAAAAACACCTGGCCATGTTCTCTGTTAAAAAAAAAGTGATTTTTTTTCCCTAAGATGTGGTTCAGGCCTCACATCTAATCTAATACAGTTTGGTCTGGTTGGAGGGAGGTGATCTGCCTAGAACACTAGTTTATCCTTTATGGAACTCAGTTACCTCTCGAGTTTTGGTTATGGGTTAGTATCAGGCATTGCTGTGATTATATTGTGTTCAAAAGGAAAATAAAAAAAATATTCTGGCTTCTGGTTAAACAGAAGCTTTCCCTACCTTTTCAAATGGTGTCTTGTTGAAGAGACCAGTTTTAGATAATATAATATATTTAAAAATAACTTTTTTGTAATGGTTGCCTGGATGAGTATATTCAGGAGCTTCTGGTTCTGAATATTGTCTGTGCTTTTGATAAAGAAAGTAAGAAAGTATGAGTCTGCATTTTTTGTCCCTTTTGGCAAAGGTAGGCAATGACAAAACCTCAAAATGAGGAGCAGGACCAGTAGCCACACCCCTGGGAGGAGGACAGGGAAGGGAAGAGCAAAGAGGAACAGGACAAACTTCAGGCTAACGTTGAAAATTTTTTTGCATGCATCTTAGTAATCTGAAAAACAAATTAGATTTTTCCCCCCCCCTCCCCCTCTTATCTCTTCTCTATGACCCTGCCTAGGACCTCTGCTTGGATTCCCAGTTCAGGATATAGATGTGAAAGTGCAGTCACTGGCAGTGCACCCAGACACCTCGCACACAATGGTATCAGCCTGTGTCTCCCGTTGCATGCAGAAGGTACACTGGAACTATAAGCTGCTGTAAACACAGTGCCACGATCTACTGCTGGGAAAATACCTGTGTATCAATATCTGGTCATTGCTCCTCTTTGCATGCCTTTCTAATACCCTTGCTGGGGATTTTGTAGCTTTTACAAGTAGAGAGTTTGAGTCACCTTCAGTGACATAAGTACTTTTGTAATTTCTATTTTAAAAAGCCCATAAGAGTACATCAGTGTAACTTCCTTCCTTCCTTCCCATGTAGGCTTTGAAAAAAGCTGGTATACAGATACTGGAGCCCCTGATGAACCTAGAAATCACAGTAAGTGAAGATCACCTCAGTGCAGCACTGGCCGATCTTGCACAGCGGAGAGGTAATATTCAGGAAATCCAGTCTCGTCAGGATGACAGAGTTGTGGTTGCTGCTGTTCCACTAGCAGAAATGATGGTAAGTTGTTACCTTACCAGTGGTAAAACTGATCCTTTTTATATGCTTTAAAATGTTTGGCTTCAGTTTACTTTTCCTTTTATTATGGATAAGTAAATTTAGAATGGATTTTTAAAATTGTATTTTAATTATTGAAGGTCAGAGGAAGTGCCCACAAATTGAATAGCTTTTTTATGCTCAATTCAGATTGCTAAACCAGCATGTTTTCAGCTGTAAGTTAGAGAAGTAGTAAATACTAAAATAGGTTTTACGGAGAACAGCTTTTAAAATGTATTATTATTGCATGTACTGCAATTCTAATACAGTAATATTAGAAAGTTAACTTAATAGTGCAGTGCAGTATACTTCTGACACTCTTTTTCCCCCCTCTCTGTGGTCTAAGCAGTTTTCTGTGCTAACTTACCTTCCCCTTATCCTAACTTGAGTGATGTGTGTTCTCCATTTTGTCCAGGGCTACTCAACAGTTCTGCGTTCTCTAACATCAGGCTCAGCAACCTTCACATTGGAGCTTGCCAGTTATCAAGCCCTGAGCAGTCAAGAGCAAAGTGCACTTCTTCAGAGGAGGATGGGGTTGGTGTGATCTTTACTCTCTAGGAACACTATTTTCTATCCCCTGTTAAATATTTTCATATGTACCGCCAGTGTGTTCATCTCAGACCAACTGGTGATGGCAAAAAATGAGTTAGCAGCTGTATGAACAGACTGCTTTTAACTGTCCAGGGAGAAAGATTCAAGAGACTCTGCTCTGCTGGCATAACTGCAAAGCAAGGATGCAACCACAAGCTGTTGCTTTGCAAATTCTTATCTTGTGGACATCTGTAATGAGAAGAGACGTAAATAGAAATTTCATAGAAATGAGCATGAAGTTCACCTTAATGTGCCACTGGGACTGTCTTCCTAATCTAGCAAATAAAGTTTGTGAAATTTTTGTCTATCACTGAAATAACTTTACAGTTTTGGCACTCTGTATCTTGATTTGTTTTCAGCTGTATGAAGGGATATGGTTAAGAAGCACTTTAAACTGTACAACTTACAGGTATTACTTCTACTGGTAGAAATCAGTTGTGAACCAGAGTTCAAGACTGGATATAATTTCTACCTGCACTTAGCAAGTAAGTGAAACAGATACTTCTGCAAATCAAGTAAGATCTGTGCAAAAAAGACACAGGAAAAGCAGTTTTTCCAAGACAGTAATTCCTACCTACCACCTGCAGTATGTTGAAAAAGGATTGGTTTGTTTGTTTACCTTTAGGAATTAGTGAATTAAACTGTAATGGTTCTGTTTTGCTATGGGTTGCAATTACCTGGTTACCTAGAAAGGGGCAAGTGATACTTTGAAATATAGAAGTTTACTCCTAATTTAAATAGTGTCTTAGCTTTATTTTTCTTCAAGTTTTGAGTGTCAGGCAACTGGAATTAGTAACTCTATGGTATCAAGTTTGTGATTTCAGAGTGAAGAATCTGTATTTTTGAAAGGTTAAAATCGGATTATTTTTACTCCAACAAGGCTGTCAAATAATTTTATTTTAAAAGTGAAAATTTTAAGTCTTGATTCAGATACGAAACCACACGTACATACATATTCATACCCCAGAGGCACTTCAGGCTGTTGACAAGTACTTCTTGCAGCAGTTATGGCCCTCTTGCTTCATGGGCACAGTATCCAACAAACACCGGTTCAGCCGCTATGCCACGGCTGTTAAAATAAAGCAGAATGGGTAATCAAACAACTGGCTGCTTGTGTAGGCAGGAAGAGAGATACTGGCAATCTATTTTAATAACTACATAAACACAACTACTCCCAAGAATCAACAGATGGCCTATTTAGGAAGGGGCCTTATTCTGCTTTTGATTGTACTTTTATTGAATCTTTGTTTCAATCAGAGGCACCAAGCTATTAGCAGACGTGTTGAAAAGCTTAAATTCAGGGGCTGGTTCTTTTGATGTTCTGCAAAATCTGTTGCTGTTGTTGAAAAGAAGTCATAAGAAAGGCAAATAGTAATCAACTGACATTTACACACTCTCCCCTCTCCCAGCGTCAATGTTTCCTTCAGATGCAGCTCTAATTCTATAATTTTCATTATTTTGGGGGAAGGAGTCAGGGTTTCTTTCAGCTTACACTATCAGAAATTATTCTGACATTAAAAACAAACCAACCCCTGCAGCTTATAATGGTGCAGTAAGATAAAATAAAAACATGTTTCAGAGTTAATGTAGTTGTAAACATTCTATTTCTCAAATGTTTAAGACACAGATACTGCTGCTACTAATGTTTAAAAGTGGTGCATGCAGTGGAAGAAACTGAGTAATAGCTGAGCTGAACAACTGCTGCAATTACTGAGAAACTGAGTAATAGCTCAGCTGAACAATTGCTGCTGCTCAGCAAGATATACTCTTAGTAAAGACAAGGCTTGGTGTCTAGGTCTCTGAAATATATGCCCATCTTGTTTCCTTCACCATTTCTCTGAATCTGGTCTGCTGAATCAGCAGAAGCTGAGTTTGGATCTGAATGGTACCTACTGCATTCACGGTAGCCGGGGCCTGGATCTTCAGTAAGGCAGAGTTACTGTTTTTCCAGTGACCGGGATCTGGCTGTTACAATGTGGTGCCTACCCCTGTCCCTTGATACCTGGTAACCAGCTGCAGAGCAAGCCGGAGCTGTTTGTTCTCTTGGAAAAGCCCCTTGTCCTACTACAATTGTCACAGTCTGTGCCTATGCACGAATAAAAACGTTAGTAGGAATATAGTCCTTGTGTACATGCTGAGAGTACAGCAGCCTGATACTAAGTCAGCTCTTTGACAAAGCCCCATTTCCATGAAACACAACTGCAGCTCCACGGAACATTCATTTCATCAATGGAAAGGGAATGGTTTCTGTAGTGGTTTTCTAGTTCAAAGCCTGTATAAAAAGAATAATTTTCAAGACAACATACCTTTTTATTAAGGTAGTTCCTTTCTAACAGAAATTGTTCATACTAAGCCAGCAAAACAGTTTTTCCTTGGACTACTTTCTGTTAAATATGTGACACAAGTACAGGCAGTAGTCCTTAGTCTGCCCCTGCATTCTGCATTTGTCATGCCAGCACTACCAGAGCAGCTGCCATCATCTGGACCAGCTCCCTGTACAGCAATACAAGCACCACTGTTAAGGAAGAAGATGCAGATGCAGCAGTGGAGTCAACCAGGTCCAGGAACAGCAGAGTTTAGTTCCCTGTAAAACCCTGATCCTAGTGGTACAGCCACTGTACACTTAAATGTCCCGTTGTAACAGTGTTCTCCTGAGCCCCACCAAGAGATGCACCACCCTGCTAAATAATATGACGTAAGTTTTTAAAAACCTTTAATCTTGTTTTTAACATGTATTTGTCAACTCTCTCTTAATGTATCTGTTTTTCTCATGACTGAGGGAGATAGCACAGTTTACATATAGCTACTTTCCTACATCATTATTTTTAAGCCAGCTTGAAATAACCAAGTCAAAAGTTACAAGTGCTTCAGTCACTCTTGAGTAAAGACTGACAGTAAGCTAAACATATCCTGTATTCTCTAAACTAAAGTGATTCCAACAGATAATCATGCTAAGACATCTTCATGAACATGAGCAGAGAGCTTGAGTTTCAAGTGCTGACTGTAACAGCTGTTGTATCCTGTTCTTTAAAAAAAATGGATTTGTATCTACCTTGAACTACTACCACACAGAGCTGAGATTTTCAATGAGTTGTCATAAACTTCTTTAGAGAATCAAAATGGTATGTTTCACACTTGCTGCAGTTCAGCTATTCAGCTCTCTGACTGTATACTTCAAAAATGGAGTCAAAATTGTACTTAAAACCTAGAATTCACTCATATCTGCAACTGGGAATGTACAAAAACAAGACTAGCAATAAGTAACCAGTAACTTATCTGGGTACTTTTTAGGAAAGAACTGGGAGAAGAATGTGTTATGACTACTGTCAACAAAGTGAATCCATAAATGAATTAAAATTTGTCATGGACTGCTTATCTACCCCTTTCAGCCCCTAAAGTAAGGCAATACCTGAAAGAATAGTTTGCCCAAGCTCAACTGTCATGCAAACAGCTCCAACGGATCACCTGCTGCAGGACTTTAATTATTATTCATAATAAATAAATAACACCACCATTTTTTTAGAAGTCTGCTTTTCCTTCTGTCAGTATACTCCTCCCACATACCCTTTAATATATTTTTTGTCTGAAATAAGTCAGTCATGGTGTTTGTTTTTCCTTTACAAGAAAGAGAAACACAGATGAATCCTAGTATTTCACTAGGAAAAAAGTGAGTTCTGAAAATTTTAGTTGCAAAACCATCCAGAGCTCCTGTCTTAATGTATATGTCTTCCTCTTCTGTGGATACAAACCAAATGGGATTGCATCTACAGTCAGGTTAAACTGCCAGCTCTCTTCCCTTCCTCTCCAGGCCAGCAGTTCATGCCTGTACCTTTATCCCACTGGTTATAAAACGATAACCAAGATACACTGTAGCCACAAAATCCTACCGGAGCATGCGGCATCGATGACTAGTCAGCCTTCTGTAGGCATCCTGCAAGTCGGTCACATTGCTGCTGCTCCAGAGTCTTTCCCCAACAGCACTTGCTCGAGGCCTGTAAAGGTATGCTGAGTTTTAGAGTAGGTATGGTCTATAACCAGGAATAGATAATTTATTTATTTTTTTAAAATACCAGATCTAACTTAATACTTTAATAGCCAGAAGCATTAATTTTCATAGCTGCTTAGGTTCAGCACAGAGCACTGTTACCACCAGCATGCAGTCCTGTGGGATTAATTAATGCTGCTTGTAGCTGGCTTTTTAAAATCCAATGATAAAGCAGTCCATACCATAATCTTGGGGTCAGGTTAGTTGCATCCACAAACTCCCCCCACAGGCAGGCTTCTCCACCTATTACAAGTTTCTTCTGTTTTTCAGATCCTGGATTCAAAGCAGAAAGTCAGTATTTCTCTCTGTCCAGAAGATGGGCATAAATCAACAATTAGATAGGACTGATGTTCAGCTGTTGTTATATAAAATACCTATCCTGAGCATTAACTTACATTTTGGTAGTCTTGTTACTGAATGTGAAAACCACCAAGCTCTTTGTCCAGAGAAGCCATTTCTCTGCTCTGTCAGAAAGGATTTTACCTTTTATGCTCTGAAGAGATTCCTCAGTTTCTTTACATTCCTCAGAGGTTTAAATCCTGATGGAAACTGTTTATTCTATCACATGTAGAACATTCCTTGAAAAAATTGCTTAGTCAGGTGCCCTCCTTAATGAGTTCTGAGAACTCCCTTGCACAAAATAAAGGCCCCATAGAAAGTGTAAGATGTTTCTATCAACTTTGGATACAGGGAGAGAACACGTCTTTTTCTAGACTAGTTTAATACTCAAGAAGCTGGCTAACATAAATTCCATGTCTGTCTACAAACAGCCATTTTGCACAACTCTGCTCCCAAAGCATCTTCCCACCTAGTCCAGCATTCTACCTTATGCAAACACCAGGATCAGATGCTTGAGGAAGGTAACACCTTTCCCTGTGAGAAGTGCAAAGTTCCTTTTTTTTAAATTTAAGAGTTTTCCAGAGTTCTAGCTGACCATAATTCCTTTGATGATACTATAATCACAGTGATGCAATGGTCAGTGTAAACAGCCCTGTTTTTTCAGTTTACACTGTACTACAAACCAAGGAGTTTCATGCACAGAACATGCATATTAAAAAAAAATAACAAACCAGGGAAGTTAAGTGGTTCAACACTGTAGTATTTCTTCCAGTCTTGCCCATAACTAATGTAGTCTAAGTACCAGGGTGCTGACAGGACAGCAGTCAACCCAGCTCCAGTGACACTGCTCAGTTCATGAGCATAGTTATTTGCCATCCACACTTGAACTACGGTGTCTGGTTTCAGCTAAAAGAGGAAAAGACAAAATAAGCAAACTAACCAAGTTAACCCAAAAACATTAATGGTGATCCTAACTGCTATTATCAAGGAAAAGGATCATGATTTTCAAAACTCTACTTTGAAGAGGAACATTTTGGAAACTACCTTTTGTCACCCCTTCCCTCTGCCCCAAGACTAAAGCTGATTAGCTCTTTGCTGGTTTTAAAACACTCAACTAGAGTGAAGCCTAGCTTATACTACAGACAGTTAATGCTCTAAGAGGATTCCTTCATGCACCACATATCTGACGAGCTCTTAAAAGCTGAGCATTTGGTGTTACTAGACCAGACACATGGTTATGTGGAAAAAAAAAAAAACTTCATAGAAACTTCTCTACCCTTTACTCTGATGTTTTAAAGCATATTATATTAACTGTGTTCGCCTTTAAAAAGCACTTCAATGCTGGTGTTCCTGTTTCACCTACTACATATTCAACAAATGATAATTTCAAGGGATTGAAATTACCCACAGCTGGAGAGACTTGCTAATGTCAGCAGACTTGCTTTAACTCTTAAGAGACAAAGCCAGATCTAATTAATAGTCTGCTTTGGAAGCCTCACACAACATTGTGCTGTTATGCAAGAGTACCTTACTAATTTTCTCATCTTACCTGTGCTTTGTGGTCAAACACTTCTTGCCAGACCATTTGTCCTTTGTTGTAGGAGGAAACAATGTCCAAAATGCTAGAATTAAAAAATAAGATCAGGTTGGTGAACTTCAATGAGATAAGTACAAGCACTCTAAGTAGAGCAACATTTTCTGCCCCAAGGCATGTCAGACCTTTCTCACCACTGCATAGGGGACCAAGAAAAAGCAGGTTGTTCTGGTTTCAGCCTTCGGTGTTCTGTCTTGCAGAGCATGTTCTACCATGTAGAACAATCTGCACGTGCATTAACACAAACTGATGTTCAGAACTACCAGGAACTCATACAGGGTGACTAAATAAGTGTTATTTAAGGAGAGAAAGAAATGCCTGCAAAAACTTCCTTCCACCCTGTGTGCTAACATTACTGCAGATACCTGGTTTAAGATACCCAATACATTCACTGTGTATGTAAAACTAGCCTACATATCTCTGCTGTGTCCCATATTTTAAAGCTATGAACTTCAGGCCTGGTATTTTAAAATAAAGTGGATAGTCCCAAATATGTGGCAACTTTTCAAAATAATGTAGATACTAGGTCAGATTCTGTATCTGCACCACAATGCCACCCTCAAATAATGGCTGTGAAAAACTGAGCAAGAATAGAAAAAAACAACATACTTCTGAACATAGTAAGATTCCAGTTTAGCATAGTCAATGCCAAAACCTTGCTTCTTCATGAACTCTTTCACTTCAGGGTTAGATTTCCTTAAATAATAACAAGAAAACAAGTTAAAAAGAGATTATTTTTGTTATGTTTTAAACCAGAATTCCCAATCATTTCTACCTATGCACAGCACACTAACTGATGCCTTAAGCGTGCCACAGCCTGGAACGCACTGCTGAGCAGAAGCAGCAGGTTAACATGACTTGGATATTTGGAAAGAGTTTCATCCTGATTTGAAATAAAGCCGATAGACCTAATTCTCTGGTAAATCTGCTGGAGTCCCTGTTCTGAAGCAGTCTCTGGCAGGCTGCCTCAAACTCCTAAAAGCTTTGGGGTTCCTGGCATCTCAGCCACTTTGTGCCAGGGTTATCAGCAATCTGAGAACCCAAAAATACTGTGTTTCTACTCCAAAAAATAAACCAATGTTTTTGTGTTAAAGTGTTTGCCAGAAGTTTCCCTTCTCTATAAAAATTATATCATGTCCTGAGTGTTTGGATTTGATCTTAAAAGAGAATGTATAAATACTAACTAGATCAATTTGAATATTCATCAAAATATCCAAATTCTTTATTAATAGTTAGACTCTCCAGCAGAGAGATTCCAAAATATTCAACATTCACAACTGAATTAAGAATACTATTAATACCTGCTGTACTTCCAATACAAACACACATGAATCTGTTTGGTAATTCTTACTGTTACCAGATTTTCTGGTGGGCAGAACTCAAGGTAAACAGCTACTTTAACACAAATCTTTTAAATGTTAATTTTCTTATCTAGTATTTTTCTAACATACTAGTTCTCTGTCCTGCCAGGGTAATTTTCATAAAGAAATCTTTTAGAATACCTGAATATTTATGAAACTCTGAGTCAAAGAAAAATTCTGCACATCAGTTGCTTTTTGAGGATCACAAATGATCTGCCTGTGAATAGTTACAGAGGTAGGAGTGGAGATCTTTTGGTTACAGGGTGAAAATTGTCTTATGCAACTGAGTTCCATAATTGATGGAGGTAGACAGATTTAGGAGGCACTAGATATTTTTTCCTTGAATTGTGACCATACCAACAACTGAAGTCCACTTCATCTCCACCCAAATGAATGAATTCATCTGGAAATACACTGCTGATCTCTTTAAAGAACTTAGTCATGAAGTCATAAGTTGTATTCCAAACAGGATTTACAGGTCCAAAGGACCCAGTTGGCTGTCCTCCATTGTAACAAGGAGTGAGAAGATCTTTTTGACCTAATAAAAACAATTAATAGATGATATTCAGTTTCATGTTGCTATGCTAACTTTGCTAGGAGGAAGAAGCAGTTAGCTTGAAAAAGTAAATGTTCATGATCTAAGTGCTCACTTATTTTAAGTATAATCAAATAGAGGCAGGATGAAATAAGACAGCTTGTAAAAGGTTGAAGAACCCTCTAACTGGCAGTCAGGACTCTTACTTTGAATCTGTGATTTAACACACACTAATCTACGTTACATGTACTATGTCACAATACCTGGAAAACAGCATTTGGATAACTACTTGAGCAATAAAAAAAAAAAGCTTTTATGAATGTCGGAAGAAAGCCAGTTAGAAGAAAGCCAAACATAATGAGTGTGCTTCAGAGGCTTCTTTTCTCTTTTTATTGCTCTGCTTTTTTAACACCTAACCAGTGTGAGGTACATAGTACAAAGTGGAATGAAGTCTAAAGCAGAATGTATCCATACTCTCCACATACATCTTGCATAGAACATGTCAACTTTCTTCATTCATTTTATTTCCTGTGACCTCTAAAGGTCATGATGTCACTTGATGCTTCTTTCTTACCTCATACCAAGGGCCTGCCAAGGCACTTCATTGGTTACTCCTTAAAAAATGAACTTGCTTGCTATAACTTACCACAGCCTCTTACCAACGAATACTTTCTTGGGCATACCTTTTCTCCAAGACTGTGTGTGTCCTGGCGTATCAAACTCCGGGATAACCCTGATGCCTCTTAACCGGGCATACTCAATCACCAGACGGACATCAGTAGGAGTATAGATGAGATTAGAGGAGTATGCCCCCTGTAAAATATTCACATTTACAGACAACACACTACACCAGCAGATCGCAAAATTTGGACAGAAGTATTTTAACTCAGACCGGAGAGCAGTTTTGCAAGTTGGCTGTGGTTTATCAACTGCACAGATAGAACTTTTCACTTAAATTGTGGAGAGGAAAAGAACCCCACCAAAACAATGAACTCAGAACGTTGAGACAGATCTCCTTGAGGAGATCTTCCTTTCCTCCTTAGCTCCCAATTACTGAAGAACACAAAAAAGCGAGTTTCTTTTCCTTCAGAATTTTGAAAGATACGGTTTTCAATTCTTCTGTACAGGGGCAAGTCATTTTTGCCCGTTAGTTCTGAAACATAGGGCCCTTGCTACATAACATAACAAGATTACTGGAAATATTCTGCCAAGTCAGAAAGAACTTCCAACATCTCTGCTTCTAAGTTTTGATACAGTGACCAATTTAGCATCAGGACATGTTTCTTCTGTGACACTAAATTAAGAGTGTAATTCCAGTCCCACACAGCCAACAAATGTAACAATGACCCAGGTTATTACAGCTTGGTGAAACAGATGTTTGCCAAAGAGCCAAACTACTCTTCATGATTTATAGCACCTTAAGCTTCTGTTTATCTGAAAATGGTTTCCACAGCTGAGTTACTCAAAAAAGGAAACAGTAAACGAGAAGCCTTTCAAAGAGAAGCTTGTTGAGACAAAGACCATCTCCCTCTCTCTGGCTGTCAGTGAGATGTATGACAGAACTCTACTAGAGTTTGCCTTTATTAAACAAATGCACTATGCAATAGCTACAATTTTTGAATTATAAAATTCTTCACAGCATCTGCTCAAGCACTGCCAAATAATTTTCATGAAAGTCAGATTCTAGCAAGCATTTTAAAACAGAATCACAGATCTTGTACTTAGGTTTAGTCTACTTAATTATTATTAACTACTGAACTATGTTTGATTTGGCTCCTATTGTACCGTGACTGAGCAAGACTCTCATGATGGCTCTCACTAATGTAACAAAGCCTACTATGCCTCTAGAAATAACGAGACACGTTCCACTAGATTTGTTTCAGGAAACAACCTTGTGTTTTTGGATCTCTTACAGACATGGTGTGTTTTGTAAAGCTAACTAGGTATTAGACAGGGAAAAAGTACTATTGCAGTGGTGCCAAGAGCTAGCAGGAAAATCTCTTCTTACATTTGAGTGGCAGAAGTCAACCAGTTAAAGAAACCCATCAACAGAAATCCAAGCAGTGTTCACTACTTATTTGCATACCATTAGGGTTTGAAGGCCTGCAAATACTGAGGATCATTCAGGAAATTTTCACAGAAGAATAAAGGTGGTAATTTACCATGTAACCAAAAGAAGACTTAAAAATGGTCCACATAGAAACTCAGGCAGGATCCTAAATGTGGACTTGGCTGGTTACTGGTCCCATAGTACTGTTTTATAATCAGCCAAAGTAGATGTGCTCAAGCACTGGTAAACTCTGCATTTTATTTTCATGAAATATGTGCCAGATTTCTGCCCTTTCACCCTGTTCCAATGATGTTCACTCACCTTTTCACTTAATTCAGGGAAATAAATGCTCTGGTAAGGGAAGGACTGATCATCTACTATATGCCAGTGGAGAACATTGAACTTATTAAAAGCCATGGCATCCTGTAACAAATAATGCAATAGAGTCTAGTTAAACACTTCATTCTCATAGAAAATCTATGCAAAAATGGTCTTGTTCCAGCATATCCTGGATGCCTAGAGCAACAACTGAAAAAGAAAAAACCTCAACCAAACCAAACCGCCCAAAAAACCAACTAAAACCCACCAATACCCCCATCAAACCAAAAAAGCATTCTAGGTTTCACTAAATCCTAGAACCACATACCTCTAACTGCTCTACCCCTCTGCAATCTATTTTCACCACTGCTGTCAAAAAACTCTTGATCTGATCCCTATTCTACAGCCTGTGTAGTATGAGCTGCTATGAACACCTATGAATTTCTTCCACTTCAGAACACATACCCTGAGATTAGCTCAGGTGCTACTAACACCAACGTTACAGGTTTGACCCCCATATGAACCATTCACTTAAGAGTTGGACTTGATGATCTTTTTGGGTCCCTTCCAACACAGATGGTTCTGTGGGTAATTCTCTATGCACTATCAGCTTACAGAGAAGCTTATACTTTTATAACTAAATACCTTGGACTCCAAAACAGCAGTACATCCCTTCTTGCTAGTGACTTCTGCAGAATCCATTTCAAATGCATGCAAAATAAACTATGCATTTTCCCTGCAAAAGACAGTGCTCCTTCTATGTTCTCACTCATAACAGTGTCAGTACTTCCCTTTTTCTGATCTTGAAGATAAGGTCAATGTTAACACACTTATTTTAGAATTATGACTCCAGTTAGACAGTTACACACATACCTTGAGTTATGCTGGCTCGTTAGTCACTAGAAGGGTGGGCTGAAGTGTTTACATCGTCCATGACTGACTGCAACACAGCTGCTCCCAATCCCTTGCCACAATACAATTGTTTTCACCACCCACTCCTCCCATTCTTTTTTAACTTAGGTATATTAAAGAAGTGATAAAATCTCTTCAGGAACTCCACCAAATACAAAGGAAGATTTATATCTTGTCCATGCCCCAAATTTGTCTCATCTGTTTCATGACACTGCAGAAGTTTTAACTGCCATGTCTTCATGCATTTCTAACAAATACCATCCTTCTGCATGGAAAATTACATCTCTGGACCTTCAGTTCACCTGCTCCTTCCTCAAGGACAATGCCCTTCCTGGAAATACAGTGCAGCAGTTGAACACAAATAAGAAATGCACTTGAACTGCTGCCCTAAGGATCTAATCACTATAGGCTAGAGAAGAGATTATTGATGTTTTTTATTAGTCTGGATTCAAGCAGGCACAGAGATGGGAAGAAAAGCATGCTTGTTCTTAAACCAGCAAACAGCATGGAATGTAGCTCTGATAATGTATTAGACAGACATGCAATTTAAGGAAAGAAAGCAGAATAGCAGCAGTTATAGAAACACAAAGATTGTTAGAAATGCAAGCCTCTCTGGACATCTCTTTTAGACAAGACAAAAGTATTGACACAAATATTTGAGACTTTGAAGCATTCTCTGTCATAAATGTAACACTACACAGGCATTACCTGCTGAACAGGCACTGACCTTGAATGTGAAAACAAGTGGTAAATACCAAAAGGACAAGTTCTAAACATAGTTCAAGGATGACCTCAGAAATTAAAGAGGTTTTTATCTGCACTCTTTCTGCCTATCTTAAACCTGTTTTTCAAAGTTCTGCAACATGGAGGGGGAATTGAGAATATTATTTCAACTTGGAGAAGCAAGACAGAGATAAAACAGGAAACTGCCTGTTCCTCCACTTCAACTAACTAAACAAGCCTGCCTACNTAAACCAGTAAAAAACTCAGCTTTGGCTGCTAAGTTTATACAAATACATCACCTTTCCATCAGAGCTGGAGCACATTAATTCTTAATGTGCTTAAGCTTTTTGGAGGAAGTTTTGTTTGGTTTTATTGGATAGTCTGGGCTTATTTTTCAGTAGCTTCCAGTGAACATTTTGAATTTTCTCCCTTGCCCTGTAATACTTAATAATACTTATTTATATTGGCTTGCACTTAGCAGCCTAAGGAAGGACTACCTAAGCGGCTGCTGGACTACCAAAGTCTGCTCCAAAAAACTGAAATCACTGGCACTGAACCTAGAATTTGCAAGGTATCTCTTGTACTGCTTGATACAGTCAGACGTCTCAAAATATGCTTCCAAGAAATAATGCCTAAGCTGGTTTAGGCATCAGAAAATACAGGGAATCTGAGGTACCACCAACACCAGTCCCCTTTACAGATTCAATAAGCATTCTGTCTGCTCACTTGATTCCTCTCCAGTCTGTGATCAGGCCTTTCCTTATCAAAGTTCACTGTCCTTTTAAAGTCAGAGGGAGGAGATGGGTTCTTATTTCATCCCAGCTCCAGTTGCTACTTACTTCAGAGGCCAAAACACAACAGCAAAAAGACTTCATTATTAATAATGATACAAAACTGCCTACTTACCAGGTTTGTAAGAATAGACTTCAATGGTAAATAATGCCTTGAAGTATCTAGTAAGACTCCTCTATGAGCAAATCTTGGGAAGTCATTGATTTCAGACTCATTGACAAGAAACTATGAGAAAAAAAAATTGAAATTAGAATTTTATTTCATATTCATAATTTCAAACAGGAAATACATTTTCTTTTACAGAAAATGATTCTTAGAAATACATAACAAACTGAAATGTTTTTGAATGAAATTTGTAGATCTGCTGTTTCTAGAAATGCACCCTGTTACCAGGACAGTGGATGTAGTTAATAGCCATACTTACACTTCCATAGTCATCTTCATGAACCAACTGGCTGAATGTTTCCAAACCTGGAAAAATATCCAAGAACGGGATCTCAATTACAACGCAGTACTTACAAACAGCACCGTAACTATTTACAGGCATTCATGTAGCTAGAAAGAATGCTTTGTAGCTGAATTTCTTCCTCTTTAGCACAGTTCCCTTAATTGCTCAAGCACTACCATTTAAAAAATTTTGGAGAGAACCATTAAAATTCTGTATTATGCACAGATACTGAACACTTGTGCTACGCTCAGCTGTAGCAGTTTAATCCCCAAATTGTAGGAAAGTTACTGGGAGTAAGGTGGGAATTTCTGGTCTTGTTGTACATCTATTCCTGTAATTTCTGGAACTGGTGAAGTTTCTAATTCAGCATGAAAAATCTATTGATTTATGGGTAACTAATATATAGACCTAATATTCCAGTAAGAACAGCAGACTGAAATGTCAGGATTATTATTCTTTGTGATGTGTTCAGCATGTCCACTTTATAGGTGCAGTCAGAAAATAATCTCTTCACACTGTAGTTCAGAAAGCTTTTTGCTTGGCCTGGCTTATTACAGGCACAGCAAGAATATACTCACAGTGTGCCACTGGATCTGAGATGCTGAGCATCGGGACCAAGAGTCTAACTGGTACACATCTGAGTATCCTTCTGGCCTGACTAATCTTACCTACAACGAAGTACTGAATGAAGGTAAGGGTCAGTGGTATGCTGGTTCATGGTCTGCCATAAAGTTTGTATAAGCCCTAAACAAATAGCTCAAGGTGAAAAGCAAAAGCATCAGCTTACCTCTTAGAGCACCCCATACCTCAGGAGCTTTCAGTACAGCCACAGGCTCAGTTACAGTTAAATGGTCTAAAGAGAAGGAAAAAAAAAAAAAAAGGTTATTCATCAAGAAAGAACGAATTGGTATGACAATGCCAAAAGGCATTAGAGAGATTCTTCAAGTGCCACATCTCCCTTTGTGTATTAAATTCCAACCAATCCTGCTTTTAATGGTGACAGCATGCAATTATTTTTCATCTATGTCTTCCTATAGAAAGCAACCTGCTGTTCAGAGAGTCAACAGCTAGTCAGAAAGATAAAAGAAGTATAAGGTGCTTAGTAAGGGCAATGTCAAAATATTGGATGTGAGCCAAAATTCCAGCCAAGTTTAACCCAATTGACTTAAAACATAAGAGACTATATTTTTGCATTTAAGACATACGTGATAAGGGTTGGGCAGGTAAGCCAAACCTAATCATGAAAAGTTTACTTCTCCTTTTACCTTCATTTTATATAGTTTATGGTTATATATATATATTTAGTGATATAACTTATCATATAATATTGTCAGGTGCTTACTATTAAGGTCTTATTACAAAGAAAAAAAATTACTAATCAAAATACAGAATCACAGAATATGCTGAGTTGGAAGGGATCCATCAGCATCATTGAGTCCAGCTTCTGGCCCTGCACAGGACACCCCCAACAATCACACCCTGTGCCTGAAAGCATTGTTCAAATGCCTCTTGAACTCTATCAGGCTGGTGCTGTCACCACTTCCCTGGGGAGCCTGTTCCAGTGCCCAACCAGCCTAGGTGAAGAACCTTTTCCTGATATCCAGCCTAAAACCTTCCCCGACTCAGCTTTGTGCTGTTACCTCAAGTCCTGTCACAGATCATGAGAGTGAAGAGATCAGAACCTGCCCCTCTGCCTCCCCGCAGGAGGATGCTGAAGACCACAGTGAGGTCTCCCCTCAGTCTCGTCTGCTCCAGGCTGAACAAACCAAGTGACCTCAGCTGCTCCTCATGCAGCTTCCCCTCAAGGCCCTTCACCATCTTCATGGCTGTGCTTTGGACACTCCCAATAGTTTTATATCTCTCTTTCATTGTGGCACCCAGAGCTGCCCCCAGCACTGAAGGTGAGGTTGCCCCAGAGCAGAGCAGAGCAGAGCAGAGCAGGACAATGCCCTCCCTTGCCTGGCTGGTGATGCTGTGCTGATGGACACTGACAGTAGCAGGTCACCCTCTTGACCTGAGCACCAGTATGGGGGCAGTGAGATGAAGTACAGTAAGTAAAGGTACCTGAAGGAATCCATAACAATCCTTCCTTAAGTTTGAGTACTGAAGTACAGTACAAAGTACTAGTGAAAAAAAAAAGCAAAAATAATTTTGAATTTAAGGTGATTCAGTACATTTTAGAGAAGAAACAATTTTTTTTAGATCACATACATATATACGCATAAAAATGTACTACATCTATAAATCTATAGATTTATATTATTATTCAAACATCAAAGCAGTATTTGCACATCTGAAACAGCAGAGAAAAAAAGGGTTGAATTACTGTACAATGACTTATTTGATCTGCATCAGTATGGAAGAATGGTTGTCTACAATTTACACAGTTCAAACATTTATCTAAACTACCAGAGAAAAGCCATTCAGTGACATGAAGAAAGTACCTCAAGCTTCCGTGTTAACCTAAGCACTGATTACACATACTGGAAGTTTGGGGTAAAGAAGAAAATTTCAAAGGCTACTGCAATCTCCACAGGTAAACTGTGGAGGAAATGTGATAAATGGATAAGGATTTATTTCCAGCACAGTGGGGTTTTTAGGTTTTTTTTTCTGAACCAGTATCATACCTTAAATGAACTTGGAAAATTTTATAATAAGCTACTTGAAATATTTTACACAAACAGGTAGGAACTCAGCAGGCAGGAGGGCAGATAACCTGGACGTTGATAACATATCCAATACTCTTGCTACAGGATAGTAGTCCTGACTGGTCCATACTATACTTATTAATAAGCCAGATCACCCAAACCAGCAAGTCACCAATAACAGCATTTTTCAGAATCTGTACCCTTAAAAAGATGGCCCATTAAAAACCAGAAAATTAAAACTCGCTGAATTCTGGAAAGCTCGGCTTACTACATGAAGAAAACATGTTATTTGTAACAGAAAACATATTTCTTAAAGTAGAAGGAAAAAACTGCCTGTTCTAAAGACTCCAACCTAAAAATCACATGGTCTGACAGATTCCACGACATCAGACAAGAACCAGCCTTGGCTAAATCTAAAGTGCACAAACTAGTTCAAAGTTCAAATAATAATAAAGCAGCACAATAACCTGACTGGGAGAACAATGTTAAGAACATTTACATTTTTTGCTGCTATATTTAATTTGTATTGAAATGTATTATGAGCTTGCACATAAAAGCTGAACTATTTGGCTGTATGCCCCAAAAGGATTGAGTAAATTTAACACCAATACATTCTGTCACAAGTCAGGTGGAATTAATCCTGCTGCAGGTGTATGACTTGAAATTAATAGGATCTTTTTTTTCTAGGGATCTGTATCCTGGATACCAAACAACAGAATATTATCTCAAAACAGGACTATATTAACTGAGTACATTGATTTTTGTGTTAGCCTGCCCAGACAAAAAGCAGTATTATTGCTCAGTCTTATTTCTGTTAAGGAAATTCTCTGGTGATTAGCACTTTACTTAAGAGTACTTCTCCACTCTGGACTTCAGTCACAGAACTAAAGAAGCATGGAAAAATAAGTCCAATATAAACATAATGTTTTAAAATCCTTTCTTGTACCTACGGATAGAAAGGAAGTAGATTTATAGCACTGCAAGATGAATAACAAGTTCAACGAGCACTTTCTGCATTTCCTGGAAAAACAGGAAATACCATGTACATATCTTGGTGTAAGTAGATTCAATTCAAATGCAGTCATTTCTGGGTAATCAGTGACAGCCTTCACTCAATAAATTAATACCCTGTACTGAAAGGGATCATCTCCTGACTGTGCACAGATCTCACCAAAGATACCTGGCTATTGCACACTCTGGTATCTCTGATTCCTAGTGCTAGCTGCTAGAAAGGATACTAGCAGGTAAGTGAGCTGTATGACAGCTGAACTGCAAAAATCATAGGCGATACGTGACGAGCTTCGTGATTCACTGCAGGCTGAGATTTCCCACAGCATCAAGAGCAGGAATTATCTTCTGGCGGCCACTGTTGTGAAACGTTTTTGCACGCTTCTGAGAGCCCTTGCTTTCCAGTTCCTCANGCCGTGCACCAGCTGGAAGCGGCTGGGCGATAGCTGCAGCTGGCGGGGGTACGTGCGGACCAGCTGCGGCAGCGGCCACAGCGAGTCCTCGGGGACGGCGTCTGCCGCCAGCTCCCAGCCGGGCGGCTCCGGCTCGGCCTCGGTCCACGGGGCGCCGTGGCGGAGGCTGGTGCTCACCAGCACGGCGGGCACCACGACGAGCCCCAGCAGCAGCCCAGCCAGCCCCATGGCTCTAGTCATAGTGGGGCAGCTGCCTCAGCCCGCCGGCT
>WBMY01005614.1:97697-109211 GCA_013397315.1 Donacobius atricapilla
CGTTTTTGCACGCTTCTGAGAGCCCTTGCTTTCCAGTTCCTCAAGAAAACCCCACCCCAAGACCAGCACCCCGGACACGTGATAGGAAAAGAAGCGCTTAACGGTGCCGCCTAAGCCGGGGGGGAAGCGCGGCGAGGGCCGCGGGGTACTCACAGGCCTCACTGGAGGCGAGGTGCGGGTGCCCGTCACAGCCAGGGTCCCCCACCTCGATCACCACCTGCAGCTGGAACAGCTCGGGCTCCGCTGGGGCGGCCAGCGGCCTGCGGCCCCGCATCCGCCGCCGGGACTGCCCGAACANCGCCTCCGGCGCTACGGAGTCGGTCAGGGCGGGCTCGGGCGCCTTAGCGCCCGCCCGGCGACCTCTCCAGGGGAGTGCGGCAGGGTGAGAGGCCCGCGGCATGCCGCTGCGGTGAGCGGCTGTCTCACGCTCCTTCGAGGGGTTTTCTCGCACGAAGAATCGCTGACTGGGAGGGTCCAAAGGAGAGCCGGGAGGATGGCGGAGGGTCTGGGCAGGAAGCCGCGTGAGGAGCGGCTGAGGTGACTCGGTCGGCTCAGCCTGGAGGAGACTGAGGGGAGGCCTCGTTGTGGTTTTCAACACCCTCGGGAGGGGCAGGCCCCCATCGCTTCACTAGGGTAACTAGTGCCCGCCGGCTGAGTTAGGAGAAGTTCCACCTTGTTTTCAGGAAAAGGTTCTTCGCCTAGGCTGGTTGTGAACAGGCTCCCTAGGGAAGTGGTGATGGCACCGACCTGACAGAGTTCAGGAGGCATTTGAACAATGCTTTCAGGCACGGGGGATGATTCTTGGGACTATCCTGTTCAGAGCTAGGAGCTGGGCTTCAATGATCCTGATGGGTCCCTTCCAGCCCAGCATATTCCATGACTTTCTATCAGCCAGCACCATGAGGTGCTGTGCATGGCACCACTCTACAGAATAAAGGGAGTGTGCAGCTTAATTTCTCTATGGAAAGGGTGTGATGCAGACCACACTTCTATAAAGGAAAAACTGCATCTCTTTACTGCTACAAAACAATTTCAGTCTCAGCAGAAACTACTTTTTCGTAGGCTTTCTACAGAATATGTTATAAGCTATATGGTGAATAAGCAGGAGTCTGAGTGTTTTAGCCTGTCACCAAACAAAACCCGGTGTTTTGGTCAATCTCAGTGCAGACTTGGGGAAGTTGTTCTGAAGTGTTTGTGAAGAAGGCAATTCAAGCATTTCAAGACTGGAAGTCTTCGTGGGGAGGAATTCCGGCTTCATGCCACTTCTAATTGAATGGTTAAGTGAAACACTTAAGTGTCATTGTGGCTTTGGCTGATGCATCTATTAAACCCACAGCAGTGGTAGGGGGAGCTGACACCTGCACTCTGCTACTGCAGAGTAACCGTGGAGCTGGTCAGCCGTTCTGAAAGGGGTGGATCACAAAACATCCTGGTTTTGCCATTTACTATGCCCAGCCATGCAACTGGAGTGCAAAGGCTTAATGGAAAATGTTTAATATGTGCTGTCCATAACAGAATGTTATTTAATCTTGTAATGCTATAAGTAAAAGAAAATGTTTTTTTAGTTGATATCAAAGAGGCACAACAGGACTTGACACCTGCAAGCCTACCTTCCAGCCCCTGCATGTCAGGAAACATGGAAATGACAATGCTGTCTTTTCTGGCACTCTCAGCAGCAATTGTAGCACTCTACTTTTCAAGCTGTGGCAGGGGTTTCCAATTGCCTGTTACATATACCTTACATATCTTTCCTTTGCCTGGTGTGATTGTCTCCTCAACTGTGTTGATTCAACTGTTCCTGCTGCCTACCCTTGTTCATCTCTTTATACATACTTCAAAATTATGGATTGTTTCATAGGTTTCTTTGACATGTCTGAGAGATCAGTAAGCTCTCATGGGAAGGAGAGGATAAGTAGCTGCAGTTGCAGGGGGGCTGCAATACAGTAAACTAATTCTTCTGTTTACAGGTAAGTGTTAACCACCCTGGCCACCCCTAAGGTAATTCTCAGACACACTGAAAATTTTTTCTTTCTGTTGTTTTCAGTGGCTGTATCTTCTGTAGAGCAAGTCTGTTTTATACCAATGAAGTGCACTCATTCATTAGTCATCTAATAAATATTCACCTAATCATTTATTATTATCATGCTTAAAAATACTTATTCTGTGCACAAAAAAAAAAAAAATAGTTTTTTATCTTCTCTGGGTAGATTTACGATGGTCAATAAAGAGATCAGGTAGTCTCTCCTCATGTAAGTCCACGAATATAGCTTCTTTCTTTTACTCATTGGTATACTTGACAAAATTGTAGAAACTTGGTATCTTTGGGATATTTATGTATCTGCCAGTTTTGCTTCAATTTGGCCTCTGGAATTTAACAATTACTGGGTGGAGTAGTCAGACATAAACATGCCATCCTCATTTGCTAAGGAAACCTTGCTGTAGTGTCTTTGGCAAACAATCCAAGTCTGCATTGGCGTTTTTAGACACTTAGGTTTGAAGTGATATGGTGTAACCCAGTTTATGTTGCATCTTAGGACTGGTTCTAAGCTCACAGTAGAGGATAAGCAGGATGCATAAAACTGAAGAGTGATTTCAGTGGGATTTCCATAGTACACAGCAGAATGATGAAACTGCTGAGCTAGGACTGTAATTATTTCCAGCATTGTGCACAATCAAAGAAGACATCAGTGTGCTTCATACACTTAAAAAACCAAAACCAAAACAAACTACCACAAAAAGAGCTCCAGTATCAACTCAAAATCTTGAACGTGGAAATCCACCATACTTTGTCCTTAGCCTGTTCTGTAAGTTTGATGCTGTGCTTCTGAGAGGAATGGATTTTGATCTTTCTTTATAGTTGACATTTTGCCTAGATTGTAAACTGTGTTATAATGGGAATGTACTCTTACCTAGGCTTGTAAAAACTTACGTGGTTTTATAGGTTATACATACCCACTGAATGAGTAGTAAATTACTATTTTGCGTTTTTGTGGAAAATTTGAAAAGTGCAATCATGAGTTATTCAGATCAGGAACTTGAATCCCCTGTTTCTACCACAGTCAGCTTTTCCATTCCCCAAGATAAAACTTATGTGTCATTTAGTTGTGGACTAATTCTTTCTGAAAATGGGAGGAAAATTGCTGCAGTAAAAAAACATGGTAAACGTAGCTGAGCTTGACTCAGAATTGTACAGATTCTAACAACAGAATTGTACAGATTCCTTCACACACATTCCTGTGTTAAATAGGAATTTAAAAAAAAAAAAAAGGCACAGTTTTGGACATTAGGAATGTCAAAAGTTCACCTTGCTAATGAAAATGGTGGAATTGGGCTGCACCAGTAACTTTTACAGGATGAAGGTCTTCATTTGTGAAACTCTTAGTTCTTGCAGTTGTTCTGTGGCTACAGCAGTCATTTCAAAGTGATAGGATATCTCTCAGCAGTATTTCCTGGTGTGCCAAGAAATATTCCATGTAGTCTCTACTGTTGACTCCACTAAAGAAATGTTCCATATAGACTCTGCTGTTGACTTCTTATTTGAGAAATAACAAAGCAGCATAGAGGAAACAGTGAGTAATTACTGTTTCACTTGCTGCCACTGAGTAATATTTTGTGGCTACTGTAGCCTGGTCCTGAGACGGGAATGTTACTACCCAGTAACTACCTGGTCTACAGGGTGTGGGTTGAGACCAGACTGGGAACAGCGTGTCTGTGTCTCGCAAAGACATTTTTCGAGAATGTTAGGAGTTCATCCATTACATTTTGAAAGAAATTCATCACTGCTAGTGGAAAGTATGACTTCCCCATTATTTGGAAACCAGGTGATATTTTATTTGTTGCTTTGCCAAGCTAAGCTAAATTCTTAAGTTACCTGAAACCGACAGATCACAAGTAAATGTTTTTTACCATGGCTGTAACAAGTTCTGCTGTTCCACTATCTGAGTAGTGGAACCTATGAGTATTACATATCCTTTGCAGATGGGACTGAATCTTTCCATGGAGCTGTTTTCTTGCTAGGTACATGGCATAGGGTACCTCAGATGAAGGTCTTGCCTACAAGGGGATGTTGTGACTGAATAAAGTAGGATGATAATTTCATACTACACATAGCTGCTGACCATAATTTTGTATAGGGGAAGATTGTGAAGATTCTGCAGTTTGGAAATGTAATAAACTTCTAGCAGGGAGACACTTGCTGCACTCTAAGTTCCTAACCTAGCTTGCACACGGTCTTCTGTATGGTTATTTTATGTCCACATTTTTCCAAATGCATGTTCTTTATCATCCTGGCCATTTTGTATAGATATCATTTCATGGATGTCTTTTATATAGCAGGAGTGTCCAGGCACTGATTACATCAAGAAGGCTGGAAACCCTGACAGCCTAGAAATCCTGTGTGTGACCAATGAGTGCTTGAATGATGGGTTTAGAACTGTCCGACTTTAAGTATGTTTGTTGGCTGAAAAGAATTTCCAAATGGAACATAATATATGAGCTGTCTGTGAGCTACACGCTGAGAATGTTGGTATTGATGTTGACATACATAATTAGGGATCAGAACTAATGAAAACAGGATGTTTAAATGATGTAACTTCAAGGAAACTCACAGGCTGAAAATGTTTCAAACAATAGCAAGGACGGTTTGTGAATGGATGCACATGCCAGCTGCATGATGAGTGTAAGTAGGTGAATCAGCTAGAAAGCAAACTGTGGACACAGCGTATATTATACACACACATTCTTTTGTAAAGGGAATTGTGGTTTAGGCTGCCAGCCTCATTGTGTGCTACTGTCTGACTGCTTTTAGTATTTGTTATGTGGTTTGGATAGAAAGAAATAGTCAGATCTGTGGCTTCAGTGCCTAAGCCCCTAGAAGGTGTGAAAAACCCGTTGGGAGAAAGTGCTAATATATGCCAGATGAAGAAAGGTTCTAGGCTACTGGGTGGCGATAAAACTCCTCACAGTCTTCTGTTGTTTTGTCTTTTTTGTTTCAATGCTGTCTGGGAATTCTGTGAAAGTCAGGTCTGGGGCAATGCTGCCGCTGAGCTTGGGGACTTCAGACTCGTGGAGCCTCCTATTCTGATAGAGATAGGCTTCTCACAAACAGATCGCTCTAGGGTCTTTGGTTTCATCAGCACTGGTTCTTTGGTCTGCAGCAATTGCAGTGAGGTATCAGAGGGAGAAAGAGGCTGAATAAAGCCTTTTTTACAGTCTGTTTTGAGTAATAATTTGTGCCTGCTCATTAACTGCTGATTGTTCAAAGTGCTTTGGTCATCACTGCAGACACAGTTTGTCAAGTAGGACATAGTAGAGCTGTCCTGAATTAGAAGTGTGTGGAAAAATGCACAACAGCAGAGGTTTATATCCAGAAAGGAAACAGAGGAGTCCCATGACTTCATATAAAGGGAGAGGCCATGGGGCATTCCCCTGGGATCTCTCAGATTGTTGGGGGACACCGCCCCCTTTTTATCCTGAGTTCCTGGCCACATCACCCTCTTCCTTTCTCCGTTGGCTGAGGTACTTGGAAGGTACTGACTACCTGAATTGTCTATTCTATGCCCCCCTTCTACTATACACTCCCCCTTTTTTTTTTTTTTTTCTTTTACCTTTTATAACAAAACACTAGGATTGTCCACACTATGTCTGAGGTGCAGAACCCTTGCAAGTTTTATAAGTTGGAGATGTCTTTAATAACCAAAGAGGACAAAGTCTATGAAGAGAGGTTTGATTGATTGATTGATTGATTGATTGATACTTAACTATTATGGGGAAAGATGACGAAATCTTTTCCTCCCTTCTGAAGCCACGTCTTCACCAGCAGGTGGTGCTATGCTCTCACCGCATCAGTGTCTCGTTCCTGGAGACTTCGCCCTGAAACCTAATTACAGCCGTGATGGCAGCAATTATTCCCGTCTGTACATCTTGTTAGCTGATTACAAACCATCCCAGGATTCCATGCGCCAAGCTTGTTCCTGAGTCTCTCCATGCTGCGCTTATACGGCAAAATAAATGTTACTGCATTTTGTCACTGAAGAAATACATGCAAATCAGATGCCTACTTAATGACTATTTGTATTCTGAGTAGTTAACATTCAAATTTACTGATTACAGATTACAGGATAATAGGAACCCCAGTATACAGCGGTAAGTCTGCGTCCTCTTTAGAGACACTAGAAGAACTTTCCAGTGACAAAAAAACAGCTAAATCAGCTATGTTTAGAGAGGCAAGAAATAAAATTATTATTTCTCAGGATCTGAGCAGATATTGTTTTGTTTCTGCCTCCTTCCTTGCTGTCACTGAAAATGTTAAACTTAGGATAAATTAAACTGTTGTGACCTTGAAAAAATTTTCATGTCTTCCAATTTTACTCTGAGAACTAAGTCCTCACTAAACAAACACACACAGTGCTTTCAAGTGGAGAACCATTGGTCTGTTGTGATGAAATAGCCAATTTATGGACAATTTAGTCAGAGAGGGTGACATACCTGCGGGTGCAACTTCAGAGCGACTTTGAGAAAATTAAGGATTGGACTAACAGAAAGCTCATTAACTTCAGTGCCCTGCACATCAGAACAAGCTGGTTGGTAATTTCTGCTGTGCGGTACTGAAACAAGCTCTCTGGAGAGGCTGTGTTGTTTCATCCATAGGGCGTTTGAGCTTGGCCAGGTAAGGCTGAAGCTGACCTCATCTGTGTTGCTATTAATCCATTTTATGCAGAAGTCCTTTAGTGCTAGTACTCCTTTAGCCATGTTGCTTTGCCTTAGTGCCAGCTGCAGTAGATCTGTGTTGCACACTATATTTAAATTAAGAATGTGCACTGATAAATGTGGGAAATTTGTATGACATTAAAGTTTCTAGGAACAGTAACCTAATGATGTTGTCTTCTGTTCACTTTGGATATCCTAAACCAGGTTCATCTGCTCTATGTCACCTGGTCGTGCTGTGCCTCTCTCTGCTGCAGCTGAGCAGAGGCACCCTGCAGTTTCCCTGTTGTGTGCTGGGGTATGAAGGGTTTATTAAAGCTGATATGGACATGGAACAGAGCTATGACTGCAGTTATGTTGTCCTGGAAGAGAAGTAAGTTTTGTAGGAGAGCAAAAGAGAAGAATAAAAAAGACTCCATGTGTCACTCAATGCTCCAATTTTTCTATTGAGATAAAGTCCCATATATCAAGTTCTGGCTCAAGGGCAGTAAGACCACCTAGCAAGAAAAGAGTTAGTAAAAGGTAAAAGGAGGAGGTGTGTTGCTGTTGGACACACCACACACACATACACACTTTGTCAGGTGAAAAGGCATAAAACTATTTATTAAAACATCTGATTCCATATTATAGTATTTCTACTATACCAGGGATTGGAGGAGAAGGTTGACACCTCTCCCATCCCATTGGTCAAGACAACTGCCCATCAGCTGTCCATCCCTCCAAGAGAAAGGATGTAAACAACCTCATCTAACATAAACATTGCTTCTATTTATAACACCTGTGTGTGAGAAAAAAACTGAGAACTATGAAAACGTTAGAACTGTGAAACACATCAGAAGGCTGAAAAAATTAGGCCGACAGAGGTGCTCCAAAAATGGAGTGCGTGTCTTGCTCTTTCTGCTGTAAAGGACTCTGTCCTGCATGACATCTTTGTCTCTAAACTGGGGAGATGTGGATTGGATGGGTGGATCACTTGGTGGATAAAGAATTGGCTGGATGGTCACACTCAAAGGGTTGCAGCCTATGGTTCAGTGTCCAAGTGGAAACCAGTGATGTGTGGAATTCTTCAGGGGTTAGTATTGTGACTGTCCCTGTTTAAAATATTTGTTGGTGACATGGACAGTGGGACTGAGTTCAGTCTCAGCAAGGCTGCCACCAACACCAAGCTAGGTGATGCAGTTGTATTGCAAGGCAGGGATGCCATCCAGAGGGACCTTGTTAGTCTTGAGAGCTGGGTCCATGTAAATCTCATTAAGTTCAACAAGGTAAAATGAAAGGTCCTACATCTCATAATCCCACCACAAGTATGAGGGGTAGGAGGGGTAGAGAGTGGATTGATAATAGATTTGAGTCTAAAGGCTTGGGGCTGCTGCTGGGTGAGAGGTTGGACATGCCCCAGCCATGGGCACTCACAGCCCAGAGAGCCAAACATGTCCTGGGCTGCATCCAGAGCAGTGTGGGCAGCAGGGCCAGGGAGGGGATTCTGCCCCTCTGCTCTGCTCTGCTCTGCTGAGACCCCACCTAGAGCACGGAGGCCTCCAGCATACAAGAGGCATGNAGCATAAAAGAGGCATGGGCTTGTCAGAGTTAGTCCAGATGAGGGCCACGGAGATGATGACAAGGCAGAAACACATCTCCTGTAAAGACAAAGTGAGAGTGTTGGGGTTGTTCAGCCTGGAAAAGAGAAGGGTCTTGAGAGACCTTACAGCCCCATCCAGTATATAAAGGGGGCCTACACAAGAGATGGAGAGGGACTTTTTAGAAGGGCATGTATTGATAGGACAAGAGGGAATAGCTGTAAGATGACAGAAGCTAGGTTTAGATTTGACATTAGAAATAAATCCTTTACTATAAGGGTGCTGAGACACTAGAACAGGTTGTCTGGACAAGTTGTGGGTGCCCTATCCCTGGAAGTGTTCAAGGCCAGGTTGGATGGAGCTCTGGGCAACCTGGTCTAGTGGTAGATGTCCCTGCCTGTGGCAGGGAGGTAGAACTAGATGATCTTTGAGGCCCGTTCCAGCCCAAACCATTCCATGATTCTGTGATTTGGGATCTTAGGTCTGAAAGGTAAGACCGTGGTGCTGACCAGTAATGTGTTCTAGTATATTGCCAAACTAGATCTGGTGCATTGTTCACTGCTGGCAACTTGTAACTGACTTTTTATTATTTTCATACAGCATTATGATCCCCCAAAACAGCAAGCTGCATGAAGTCTCTTAAAAAGAAGGTAATCCAACCCTTTTTTTTTTTTTTTTTTTTGCCATGTCAAGTACAGTCTTCTTGATGCAGGATGGCATGGATGGCAAAATATGGAGGAAGGAAATATAAATTATCCTCCTTAGGCTCATTTAATTTTTTACATGAACTTTGATTACAGAAGAGTCATGCTTTATAGAGCAGTAAAGACGCCAGTGCATACAAACTCTTCCACTGGTCCTTATAAAATGAAACAAGAACATGTGTTAGGATTACAGCATGTATGCAAACAAGACCCAGAGTACATACAAGGCAGATGCATTTTCTAGACCAGAAAATCCAAGATACATGTATATCCTTTTTCCCTTGGACTTCATGAGAACTGTGAAAGGAATACCCTATGTTTTAAACATTAATATAAGTAACAGTATATTAAAAAATCTCCAGAGAGGAAAACTTTGAGGATACTGTTTTGTTTTTAGCAACACTTGTCTTTCTCCTGGACAATAGAGTGTTACAGCGAGAGCGTGCAGATGCTTTCAATAAAAACTGATAGTAGAACACAGGTGAATGCATTACTCTAAAGGGTGAGGATGAGGCCAGTTCTACCTGTCATATAATTTGTATCTTGTTCTGGTTTAGCTTGGCAGTGTTCTGACTTGGTTAGCATGGTTTTGGCTAGCGCGTTACATTGGGAGAGCAGTGTCTCCTTTGCAAAGTGTTTGGAGACCTCCTAACATGAACACTACTAGTAGTGTTTATTATCTTTGTGTTCTTAGCTTTGGAGAAAAAAATAATTTGAGCATAAATATGTAAATCTTGTTATGTGTGTAACAAGCTGTTTTGATTTTTTTTGTTATGTGTTTATACTGCTGTAATCAGTCAATTTTAATCTCATTCTGTTGGATACATTACAGACATATTCTAAGTCACAGATTTGATTCCTAGAGGTGTCAGGACATTTAACAGTGCAGATAATCTGAGTAGTTTTTATTTTCAATAGCAGGAGTCATACAGAATCTCAAGATTGATTTAACCAGGCCTTTGTGGTATCCAAAAAGGAATAAATAACTTATGTTTCCAACTCAGAAACATGTAGAGGTTATTTTCCTTCCAGCATTGCACAAGTCCATTGTTTCTCTCTTCTTGCTGGTGTTTGTACACAGAGTATTTCTGTGTACTCTGTCCTCCTTGAGCAATCCATTGTACAAGCAGAATCAGGTATACTCTTGGTCCAGAATGCTTTCTCTTTGCAATGAAAGAACAAAGAGTTTCTAAGAGAAATGCAATGGCAATTAGGCTAATACATACAGTGAGAAATATTAATTACCTCCTTAGTTTTGTCACAGCTCTCTCGATCATTATACACAAACCTTTAGACATGAGATGTAAGAAGTCTTCCGGCTTTGGTCTGAAACCACACTGAAAAGCCATTGAGCTGGCTATTCACTTGCTTTGCTGTGAATAGCCAGCTTTGTATTTACTAAGGATAATCTGCTGTCCTACTTAATCTGTAACTCTAAATGTCCTTGTCTTGTAGTTGGCAGTACACTAAGCCCCAAGTTTTCTGACTGGTTTAGGGGTCTGCTGAAATGCTAACCAATCTGACAGTCATTGAAGCTGTCTTTAGAGAACAGAACTGATGGATGCAGCAGGACAGGTCTTCACTTGAGCAGTAGGGTAAATTATTGATCATCATCTCAGCTCAACTTCTGAGGAATTGTCAGTGATGGTGGATCAACCACCATATTTTTTCATGGGCAGAATGATGAATGTTTTCCCATCTTTTGAGTTCTGTCTAAAACCTTGGGACATTTTTGTAGTCTTTGTTGGGTTTCATGTAAATACAAGTTACAGGGTCAGGGTATTCATAGGGCTGAAATTAATTATACCCTCCCAGCTGTTATATATTTCAAAAAACTTGGGGGTTTTGTATTTTTAGTGGATATAGTATAATCCTGTTTTAAATATTGGTGTTTAGTAAATTTGAAGAGAGGTAAACAAATTAATCATTAACTATGAAGTCAACCCTAGACTCCTCCAGGTTTCTTTGAGACCCTGTTAGGTCTGCCTCCCTTCACCTGAAATGTCTGGATTTTTTTTTAAATGGCTGTGCTCCTGCTTGGGACTTAACTAAAAAAGAAGGCATGGTGTGAGAAGTAGTATGTAATTTGAAAAAGGACTCACTATGAATTGAGCAGAGGAATTTAGGTTTTCAGTGCCAGTATAGGAAATATTACAGGAATAAAAAGACCTTGGGGTTAATGTTACTTTTTAGAAACAGAAGTTATGCGATCATGTTATGATGCCATTTTGAATAGGATTGTGAAGTATATTTGCTATAGTATTTTTAAGATTGTTGCTGTTTTGTTTGTTTGTTTTCAATAATAAAATCAGAAATGTCACAGTGATACATCTAGTATTTGAAAAATGTGAGTTTTCACTTGGTAACCTTCACATCTCTCTGTATATCTTGTATTTCATTAAACCAACCCCTGCATTTAATAAAATATTTCATTACAAGGAGAAGTAGTGGTTACTGCGCAACCCCTATATTAGTACCTTTTTTTTAGTGACATTCTTACAGTTCTTCATTTCTGCTTTGCTGTTCTT
>WBMY01005614.1:109563-120589 GCA_013397315.1 Donacobius atricapilla
CCAACCCCAAAACAAACAGACAAACAAAACCCACACAAAAAACAACAACAAAAACACCCCACCACCCAAACCCAAGAAGAATCCCACAGCCCAATTCCAAATTGGAGGAATTAAAGGATATTAGTTTTCAATGTCTTCAGAATTTTTAGCTAACTGCTTGATATGTTTTCAGATATGGTTACAGTTACCAGCAATTTTTGTACTAATGGTTTCCATTTCACTTTCATTAGTTGCTTGCTCTGTTTTTTGTAAATATTACCTACAATTATGTGCCATTTACTTCTGGAAAAATAAGTAAGTGCATATTTAAAATGCAGTCAGCTGAAATCTTAGTCTGAAATTGAAATTTAAGTGTATCTCTTTAAACATGATAGCACTGATGATTCAGTCACATGATTTGCCATTAACTGTATCACAAACATTTCCTGTAGCTTAACTTGTTATTCCTGTCCCTTGCCCTCTTGAAACAAATGGACTTCCAACAACAGTTTTGACAATACTCTTGTCCACAAGTAATAAAACATCTGGAAATTAGGCTAGATGGATAAAACAGTTCCATGTAATAATATGTATCTGGCATTCATACAACCTTTGTATAATGCATGTTTTTTATGGGCCAGATGGGGTATTTATGTGTTATGAGGAACAGAGGCATGTTCAGTCATGCTTTTTATTGCATTTAAATGCAAGGTATATTTTAATAACTCTCAAAGGGAATTGTCTCCTATTGATTAGAAACTGTCAGTGTGTTAGACATAAACCTCAAAAAGCAAATGAATCTGTCAGAAAACTACAGATGTAATTTAAGTTGACATTAAACTGTATACATATTGTGAGCTGGCTTAAAAAAAAAGAGGGAAAAAAAAGCGACTAATAAATTTCTACTTATTCCTCCAGTGAAGGTGATATAAGAAGCCTTTGATCTGAGACTTGTTTATTTCTTCTCTAGGACTGTGCTCTGTTAGATTTACAGGTCTATGATATTATTGTTCTTCAGCCTTTCACATTTTCTCATTAGGACAACAGCTTTGCATAAAAGCCAGCTGCAAAATCTCCATTTTTTACAGTCTTGGGTGACATTTTCAAGTAAGGGGAACTGAACTTCTGTTAAGTGGAAAATCATGCCCACCTTGCTTTTGCCATTGTTAGTTTCGAAACAACCCTGAAAAGCAGGTAACTGAGTCGTTTGCTCCTCTACACCTTTTCTTTGTCTAAGATTTTTACTGTTTTCACCCTGAAACATCACTGCTTTTTCAAAAATGGTACTTACAACTTTCTTTCATTTACTATTGCCATTCCTGTTGAGCACATTGACTTCTGTTTACATGGCATTCTGCATTTGCTATAATCCTTTGTTCCAGGTCTTTTTACATGTTTATTATCTGTACAAGAGCTGTCAATGTCAATCTCTTACAGTTTCTTTGTTTTTTTTTTTTTGTTTTATTCTTACTTTTTACTCTGCAAAATCTCCTCAACCAAATAAATCCTATACATGTGTATTTCCAAATACGTTACAGGTTGTTTAAAAACAAGTGCATTAAGGCCAGCCTTGACAGGTGTCAGTACCAGAACCCCACTACTGCATCTCTCCTTCCATTAACTTTTATTGAAACGTAGCAAAAGTCTGCAGGAATGCTGGTTTGGCAGCTATGAAATATGCTTTGTTTTTTAAAAACTTTGTGAGAAGACTCCAGCTATTGCAATTATTTGCTTAATTATCTCCTGCAGCAGTGAGACCAGAAATCTCAAAGCCATCCTTGAGTCTGACCTGATTTCTAAACCTTCTATCCTCCTTACAGTTTGCTTGTGTGTCACTGGCCTTTCCCAATCCCTACAGCAATGCCAGGATTCTTCCTTGATTCAGCTCTGGCTCTACTGAAAATCTTATTCATTCTTGAATCATTTCCTCTCTCATATTTTTCAGGTCTTTTTAAATAGTTCTTCTAAATCCCTATAATTTTAGGCTTCAGGAGACACAGAATTCTGTGCTTAGATTACTTTTTCATGTATATTCTCCATCTATCCCTCCAATCAGGCGTCTCTGAATTCAGGTTCAATATTAAGCTCCTGTTTTTTAGAATTCTCGCTGGATTTGTATCTCATTTTCCACTTTTGAGTCTGTGATGAACAGAGTGGGTGTATGTGCTTCATTCAGTAACAAGATTGATAAAGGCAAAAGAAAACCATGGTGTAGAGAAAAAGGCCTAACATTCAAGTTCAAAATCCAGTGTTCTTGCCAACCCTTTCATTACAATAACAAATAAATGGTCAGGTATGTATTTATTCATAGTCTATAGCCCTATAGTCAGAGAGGGATAGCATGTCTCAGCCTTAATGTATAATTCAGATATGAGGTACATGAATTGGTTTCATCAGGAAAAAATAATTTTAAGCCAAACTATTCGAATGCTCCCCAAGTCCAAATCGGAACAATTTTTTTGAATTTTGTCCAGTCCTGTAGACACAACCTGCTTTGACTCAATCTTTATTGGCCACTGATATCACCCCAATATTCAAGACATACAGTGGGCACCACGGGCAATGAATTTGGTCAAACAGAGACTATCTGACTGAGCCCAAACACCAGAAAAGAGTGTATGAAAAGCAGAAGATGGGATATACTACCACGAATAGAAACACCATATGGGGATGCAAGGATGAAATTACCAATACCAAAGTTAGGCTGGTGTTGAAATATACAAGGCATGTGGAGTGAAATGAGAAAGGCTTCTGCAGGTATATTGGCAGCAAAAAGAAGACCAGGGAAATCACAGACCTGGTGGTGAATCAGGTAGGTGATCTACTAAAGAAAGGCGTTAAAGATGCTGACATACCTAATACTTCACTTGTTTCAGTCTTTACTAGCAGAGTCTCCTGCTAAGCCTTCCAGGTTCGGCCAGTCCTGTTCAATCTTTTTATTGGTGATCTGGATGCAGGAGATGAATGCACCATTATTATGTTGATGATACTAAACTGGGAGGTGCTTTTGACTCTCTTGAGTGATGAGACGCCTTGCAGAGGGATCTAAATAGAGCATTAGGCAATCATCAAGGGCATGAAATTCAAGAACAAATGCTGAGTTCTCTACCTGGGACAGGATAAGCCTGGACACAAGAACAGATTGGAAAAGGAGTGGCAGGAGAGCAGCCTGCAGAGAGGGATGTGGGGTGGTGGTCAGCAGCAGCTCAGTGTGAGTCGGCAGTGAGGCCTGACAGCCTGGCAGGCAAACAGCAACCCAGGATGCATCAAACAGTGCACTGCCAGTGCAAGAGAGGTGATTATCACTGTATTCAGCAGTGTTGAGTGCAGTTCTGGGCCCTGTGATTCCAAAGTCATAGAATCAGAGAAGAGGGATGTGACGGTTCTTGAATGTGCCCCAAGGAGGGCAACAAAGCTGGTGGGAGTTCTGGAAGATTCAAGTTCTTCTGTGAGAAGCCACAAAGGACTGTGGGCTCCTCTAGTTTGGTGAAAAGGAGGCTGAGGGGCAGCCTCATTACTCTGTACAGCTTCCTGAGCACGGGGAGTGAGAGATATCCCTCTCTTCTCCCTGGGACCCAGTGATGGAATGCATGGGAATGACACAAAGCTGTGCCAGGATAGGGTCAAACTGGACATTAGGAAGCATTTCTTCACTGAGAGGGCAATCAAACATTGGAACAGGCTTCCTGGAGAGGTGTTCAATGCCCTGAGCTTGTCACAGTGATTAAGATGCATTTGTGCAATGCCCTTAATAACATGCTTTCACTTCTGGTCGGCCTCCGTTTCAACAGAACTAGGCTATTCTATTGTGTTCAGTTGTGTACTATTGTAATAGCTCAGAGAAGGGTCAAGTCAGAACACACTTAAATGAGCTGGAGCTTAAATACACAAACCCATGGAACCTTGCAACTGTGGAACAAGCAGAAACAAGTTCCCCAAGTGTAAAGGCCCGCACTTGAGGCAGAAACCCCCCATGCACTGGTACAAGATGGACACTGTCACAAGAGAGCTTTGGTGAACAGCAGGTGGAACCTGATCAGCAGCGTGACCTCACAGCAGTGATGGTGAATGGCATCCTGGGTGGTATAAAAAACACCACCAGCGGGTGAAGGGAAGTCAATATTCTCCATTCTTGAAGATTTTTCAAAATCTGTCTGGAGATTTTCAAAAGGACCTTAGGCAGTCTGATTTAACTGCAAAAACAACCCTCCTTTGAGTAAGAGGTTAGACTAGAGACCTTGAAGACCCTTTCCAGCCAATAGTTTATGATTTTGCCATATTAGAGAAAATAATCTGATATACTTTAATCATCATAGGAATCTCAGCTCTCAGAATTAACTTTAATAAAGCACTTAATGGGTAAGTGCAAAGTAACTTCGGTGGAATTTATGGAGTTCATATTTAAAGTGCTTTGTTTATAAGAAAGACTTCAGATTTGAAATATTTTAAACTTTCTGTGCATTCATAAAGTGAATAATAGATCCTTTAATATATAATCAATATAATTATTGAAAGGCACACCTCCCCAAGTCCCTTATCTTTACTGTGAATATTTAATTTATTATGATAACATTTTAAAAGTACAATGTAGAGCCTGAAAGTATCAAAGAAAATATATCTAAACACTGATTCACAATCCAAAGCGCTACCATAATATAACTAAAAGGCTTTTGTAAGCAGTATTGCTCAGTATACTTAGACCTGTTGAAAAGAATTTCAAGATTTATTGGGAAATATTTTGGAAAAAAGCATTTTTAAGCAATAAAGAAAACCTTACAAAATATCGAGTTTCAAAAAAACCCCAAACAATACATTTACATTGAACTGTGGATTTTAAGAGCTGCAGGATGGTTTTGATTGTAGTTAAACAGTAATATTTTCTTTGTATAGACCCCGGTAACAGATGTTGCTTTTTTTTGGCAATCTGTAAGTAATCTCTTTTGTTCAATGAGCTCTAAGGTTTGTCTATTGTATTTGCAGTTTAATTTGTCAGAAGTGGTCAGATCATGTTATTTAGCTCCTGCTTCTTTTGGTCTTTAGTATTTGTATGACCTGGATGCTTTGTGTAAATGTTCCTCTTAGGACTACTATGAGTAAGTGGTATCAAAACTAGACTGTACTAATCTAAAATGTCTTTTATTATTAATTACAGCACTTTGTTTGGTCAGCTGAAGAGTCCTTAGAGAGCCAGCTTTGTTCAAGTCAACAGTGTAAATAGGGGGAATGTGCAGTCAAATGGCACATGGTGCTTAGAGCTGCCACGACTGATGCTGACAGGGCAAAATGGCTTTAAAGCAACCCCCTGGGTGGAGGAGTCTTGTGTTATTCTCATTTTGTGTTCCTTAAGTAGTGCATGTGTACGTCCATATTTCTGCTTTCCCTCCCCAGGGGCTATCAAATGTTAAAAGAAGCTTGGAGGTGGCTTTTTGCCTTGGCTGTAGCTGGAACTGGAGAAAAGGAAACAAAGAGAGGAAGACAGTTCAAGCCGTATCTGTCTGCTGCTTTCTGTTCTGCCAAGAGTTCCTATGCTAACATGCCAATACTTTAAGAAGATTGCCTAATATTATTTGGCGTACGTTTTGTTATATGTAGACTTATTTTTTTTTTAAGAATAATCACAAAAAAGACACCTCATTCAAAAATAAACACCTCTAGACAAAGAATCTGAAGTCATAATTACACATTTTTATAAAGCTCAAGTTAATTTTCAGATGAACAATGAGATTTAGATCTATATATTATCTTATGTTTCCTTGACTCTTTGTTCTAGTTCTGCAAAACTATATATCTTTGAATCCTCCAATGTCTATTTTACAGGCTTTGCTATTCAGAAAGAAACAGGAAAACACTGAGGTCCTGAAACAGGAAAAAAAAGAGTCAGGAAACAGGCCTGGAGATAGGCAGATAGCAGTTTGATACTATATATATATATGATAGCATAATGTTTGGGGGTTTTTTTTCCATTCATAAGGCAGAACGGTTTGAAGTTTAGCGTTGTGTCTTCCAAGAAAAGAAACACGCAGAGAATGTGGTGGTTTGCTGAAGGCGCCCAATTCTGTAGCCAGCAAAGGCAAACGGTAACTTGTCTCTACTTCATGAAGGCATGATTGGATGCCTAATAAAATGACTGTGTAATACGATATGATTGGCAGTTCCTGCTTGGGAAGCCAAAGAACAAAATAGCAGAGGTGTTGACATTCACTGGCAAATTCCCTCTGACTTCACAGGAGCTGGATTTTAGTCTTAAATAAATAATGTTGAAAAAAATGTGCTTCAGAAACTTTAGGTTAATCTGTTGGTTCAGATCAGGGTAGACAGGATAACTATGCCTGCAGGCATTAACAGGTCAGACCTATCTTTTCATGGTTGTGGGATTTACTGAAATAAGTGGATCAGATAGGGCGTGTGGTACCAAAACCTATCAGGGTGGAATCTGTGCAATCCTTCCAGAATCTGTCCATTCCCAGGGTGTGACTGAGTATATTTTGGCTGTGCAATTGGCAGACTTTTCTCTCTGCAGCTCCTTTTACCTTTGTGGACAAATACTGCTAAGCTAGGAGGGCAGCTAAGAGAAATGTATGTTTTTAACAGTTAAGGCACATGATCTCACTGTGCAAAGATGGAGCAAACAGGAATATATGCAGAAAAGAAAGGAAAAATACCACTGTAATGAGTACCTCAGGAATGTGTTTATCTATAAATAAGTAATTGTACCATAAGTAATAAAAAGGGGGAAAGGAATGTATTTAAAGAGGGAAGGGTGGAGATTATTTTATATTTGTGAGCCTAGGTAATATAAATGCATGTCTGTTTCACTAAGCATTACTGCCTAACTCTACAATAATTAGGAAGACATAACCACAACTCTAATCATCCATCTACTATCTTCAACAAAGCCAGGATGTACTCATTCCTTTTTCAGATGTCTGAGTTTGTTCATGATAATGGATGGACTAAACAGTGAGTTTAACATCCTTTCTCACGAGGTTTGGGCGGTCTCCTGCCCTGCCTGATGCCATATGGTTGTCTCCTAGACAGGCAGGGAAGATGTTCATGTCCTGCAGAGGTGCTGACCTGGGCAGGCCACCTCACCACAGAGAGAGTGGGGAGAGATGGCTGCAGAACTCAGCCCAGATTTTACAACTATTACAGTCTGAAAAGTGGGGTCTAAATCATTATACCTAGCAAGTACACTGTTGAAGATTATGTGAATTCCACAGTAGTAGGTGCTCTAACTAACAGTGGAAGAAGAATGAAGTTTTATAGAGATTGCTTCTTCTTAAAAGCATTGTTGAAGTAATAAATGATTTAAGTATCTTTTTCTTTTGGCTCCTTAAACAACGGACTGGATTTTTTTTTTTTCCTAGCTAATTTCTAGACAGGAATATATTGGGATAGGCTGAAATATAAAAATGTTTAGACTATAATAAACGGAAAGATTTGACAAAGTGTCTAAAGATTATTCCTTGTTTAAATTTATTTTAAAGATCACGGACAAAATTTTATGCTTTGTATTTGGGTGAGCTGGGAGTCCTGTGTTCTAAACATATTTTCATTTCTACAGTCTGTTTATTGAGGTGTATTAACATGAAAAAGCTAAACCACATCACATTACTTACTGCATGTTCTAGAAGTTCAATGTTAATGCTGTTTGGTGGGAAATGAGATGAAGGAAATCTAGAAAATTTAAAACTGTTTCACTCTCAGGCAACACAACTCTTTTACAGAAACACATCTTCACTACACTGCTCAGAGAAGCAACATAAAATAATTCAATTTATCAATTTTATAGAAACTAAATGAAATCTGCTGTATCAATCATAAGGGGGAATTCTAAGTTGTTGGAGGTTTTTTTTTAATGTATTTTTTTCTTTTGTTCTGCCTATGATATGCTGTGATCAATGGCATCTAATGAAACCATTTAAGATTTTTGTCAGGCATTTTATATCTCTAAGATTTTCCCCATTTAGTGGAATGGGATCTCAAAGACCCCCAGCAAATGGAAAGCTTCTTCAAAAGTACTTGAGCAGGAAAGTAGAGGATTTTTCCTAACTATCTTCATGGGAGCTCAGGTGATACTCTAGCTAAATCTTAGGAGATTCCATTCACATATGAATGTAGCTTTCATTTGCATTAAAATCCGATCGTTCTATTAGTGTATATTGAGATTTTCTGTTATTTCCAATCTTCATGTGAGCAATGATAATGTAAAATTTGCTTGAACTTACAAATCTGGTGAATTTTCATATAATCGTTCCTCCACAAATTTTGTTTGTTTGCTTGTTTGTTTCTAAATAAGAAAATGTGACTGCACATGTACAAACACAAGTTCTGGCAGAGCCTGTGCAAAAAATGTGTACGTGTATGTGTGCACATGTACCATAAACGTACTGGCATGTGACACAGGCTACTGAGCACTAGAGATATCTGCCTAGATACTCTGGTTAACTATTACGTTTGAACTACTAAATCCGTTTACACTTATTTGACCACCACTGTGTGTGTACCACTGTTTCAAAGCTGTCAGCCTCTACTCCCATCTGTTTATTGTGATATGAAAAAGCTTCCACTTATTTTTCTATCCAGAATACTTATGTGCAGTTTATCACAATAAGCAATGAATTTCAGAGATGTCTAGAGAATGTATGAGTGGAATTCTATTCTTTTAGCCATCACAGGGTAAGATTGCTTGCACAGCTTAGTCTGCATTAGGCCTCTGAGGAAAATCCAAGATTCTTCCAATCAATTATTTGGATGCAGTGAGTCACTAGGCTTTGTTATTCTGCTTGAGCAAAATTCTAAGTTCACATGTAGATGAAAGCAGATTCTGAATAGGAAATTGCTTGTTGACTGAAACCTTAAATTGTTTTCTTTAAGAAAGCACAAGTGATCAGTCAGCTATCTTCCAACTATGCACTTCAAGTTCTTTCCAATTTAATGTATTACCTCTTTTACATCTTAACACAGAATACTTGTTACAGAGGACAGAAGCTGTCTTTTGTATTTCCAAACTACTGTCTTTTCTTTAAGCCAAAATATACATATGTTGATGTGCCAAGTGGCTCTTCAGGTAGGAAAGTAAAAACATGTTCAGACATGTCCTGGAGATTGGGAAAAATGTGAGAAAATGTTTATTTCAAACAAAGCATCAACAGCTTCAATTTTTACTACTTTCAGCAGCAATAAGATGACTAATAAAATTCCATTAGCCTAAAATAAGGCAGAGCTTTGAAGACACAAATCAATAACCAGAGTAAATTCCTGACTGACTGTGTTAAGAAACTTTTGAAGCTTTACCCACACTACACATTCGTCCAAGTTTAAGCCGTCTGACTTAACTTGGCCATAACTAAATCATCCAAATTAGCATTTAGAGAAGAGGAGTAATAGGCCTTTTTGGAGTAGAGTTCACCTAAGATATCTGGTTTCCCCATCCTCATGTGTAACTTGCCAGGCTTTGCCTGTTACAATGTGATGTTTCTTCACTCAAAAGCTCGCTTTTATCTTTAGGAAAAGGTTTTCCGGCAGCAGATCTGAATTCATCCCACTGCACCAACAGTGAATTAATCTTCTACAAAGGCATTGTAATTTAAAAGGTAAAATAATTCAGACCACCACCATGAAGTATTTTAAACCTTTGCATAATATATGGGCTCTGTGGCAGAATCAAATTCACTGGTTTCCTGTGTACACAAGAACAATAAAGTGTCAAAGTACATAAACAAGTCTTTTAAAACAAGCAAATGTGTCCTTTTAAGTCCTTCTCATTAAACAGACATAGCCTGTTCAGGATACTGAGGCTACCTGTGCATTTAGTGCCTGAGAAACAGCCCCTGCTGTAGGCAACATGTTCAAAAGCTTGATCTAAACCACAGAAATGCCAACTCCATAGGACACATTCCATTTTGTTAAAAAGTTTGGAATCAGATTACTTAGTCCTCACAACCATCAAACTTCACAGATTAAAACTAGATGAGTCTGTTTTAACCTTCTTATGTTCTGCCAAGAGCCTTCTAAAGTGTTCCTTTCTAAAGTGTTCCTTTCTTAAGTGTTCTGAAGGGTCTGTAAAAATGCTACTTAAGAACATCCAGAATTAATGTGGCCTCAGAACTACTAATAATGCTGTTCCAGATGTTTGTGGTGAATTGCTGAACAGGAAAATTAATAAAGTCATACTTGTCCAGATATGTCCTAAACCCACTAAAATCAGAGAACCCTGTACTCTCCTTCTCCCTAAAGCAGTGGTCTCCAACAGATCATGTTAAGCTTCCTAATTTCTTATGTATTCTTATCATCAAACTTTTAAAATTGGAAACAATACACATGTTACAGTTTTCTTTGGTTCCGTGTACCACTTTCCAAAACCTCATGGCCAGAAAACTTAGATCTAGGTATATGATAATGGAAATCATTACTACAGGAGGCTTGTTTGGTCTCATTTTAGTTTGATACAGTGGATGATAATAGCACTGAGGCATAGGCAATTGACAAGTGAGCAACAATCTGGACTTATACCTAAGATCCTGATCTTCCTATACATACATCCATAAGGACAAATTAACTCAAAGTCTCCTGGGTGCTGAAAAACAGAAGGAACAGAAGAAGTTTTTTTCTTATGTTTACTCTTATTCACCTGAATAAATCTGATAAGCTGTCTCAGCTAAGTATGAGACAGAGTGAGGACATTTCAGCCCCTATGTATTGTCTTCTTTTTCTCTGGCATCTGTCTGTGTATGGTTTGTCTTCTTCAGCAGGCCTGAAGAAATGAAAAGCTTGTTCCATTCTGACTTGAGGGCAAAATATCATCTAATGAATGGATCAGTGAAACATGTCCCCATGGTAAAATGTTTTGGGTTGTGTATTGGTTTAGCATAAATGGTAAGAAAAACCAATTGTTAATCCATTTTGAAACTAACAGCTAAGCTGGCTAATCAGGTAAAAGGTGTACGTACACCCTCTGGGACACCGCTTAAAAACAGGAATCTTGGGAGACCCGCCCTCTTTCCGGGACTCCGAACCATGAGGTAACACCGCGGCCGGGCCGGGA
>WBMY01005614.1:120974-145767 GCA_013397315.1 Donacobius atricapilla
AAGCTGTGCATCTTTAAAAGGTGAAACCCCGTGCTTTAAAAATCCACAAGCCCTTATGTAGTCATATAAAAAGCTACATTTTGAGAAGCTCACATAATGCAGTGTCGGGCGGGCTGCATTAGTAGAGCTAGAAGTCACAAACAGACTGTGTCTCTTGTGAAAAGTTACCAAAAAAATCAGGAGGGACTTGTCTCTCTCAAAAGACTGAATGAAAGACTATTTTTATTAAGTAATGCTGACTTAAGAGTTCTGATGTTTTATCCCTTTGCATTGTTTTTTCGTGGAAAAGTAAATTGTTGCTAGGGAAGAAGAGGGGTTGTTTTTGAGAAGGTTTCGTAGTTAGTTTTTTTGTTTGTTTACCTTTACTGTATGTTAATAAATCTAACTATTTCTATTTTGAATTAAACCTATTTTGCTTTTCTTTTAATCCTATTCCACTAAAATAAAAATTAGGCGAATGTGATAACCACTACAGGTTGTTTTTGTGTTTTGAGGCATACATGTCTGTGTTTGCAGACTTCAGTGACTCAAAGTTGCAACTCCAAAAGAGTGTAAGTATTTCCATCAAAAATCCTTGTCCTTAAATGCATTCAATGAAGACCTTAAATAGTCCTTAAGTATTAAAAGTCCTTAAATACCTTGTATTTCAATGTGTAATGCTAGTCAGCAATGTAAAAATAGCAATTTAGAGGTGCATTACTGTCCTTAAAAAGCCAAAGCAATTGTTTGAATGAATACATCTTTGTCTTCCTGCTTTTAATACTAACATAAAAGATGAAGACAACAAAAATGTCTCCATCATTTAGGGGTCTCTCTATATGACATGCTGTACCATTTAAGTTATACAGTTTCTTCTTAAAAACTAAACATCTTAGAGAGTAATACAACACATACCCCTATTCTCAAAGCCTCATTAGTATTGGACAGTACTGGGGTGGGGAAAAGGTGGTCAGGAGAAACTGGCCCTGCAGAGGTGAAAGATGTGGAACACTCCTAAGTTCTTCTGCCAAGGTTGTTGCAGCGTGGAGGCTTTTCAGTGCAGCATGGTAAAACCTGAAATAAGGAGCCAGCTTAGATGTCACCACTGGGGGCCACTGCTACTTAGCAAGAGAGAAGGAAAAGGAAGCTGCTGCATGGCCTGGAGTCTGCAGTACTGGAGATAGTTCCTGTAGAGAGGCAAGAAAATGACCCAGTATGGAGTCGCTTAAGACAATAGCCAGCAAAGATATGCACAGGGAACTGAAATCTCCTGAAAATTAGCATACAACTTTTGCCAAACGTCATCATGAGTGATGGTAGAAGTGGCCCCAACTGCTCACCCCTTGCAGCAGTATTCCCAGTCCTGAGCAGATCCACATATCTTTGGGAAGGGCTTGCATATCAGTAATAATTGGGATCCCTTACTAATCAAACCTGCTCAAAAATGGGTCTTCATCATTGTCTTCTATGAACAGGAATCACTTTTCTTGTTAAGAAGGAGAATAGACAATATGAAATAGATAAAAATGTTTTTATGGCAGACTTTGAGGAGTAATTGGAGAGTAAGACAAAATGGAAAAGGATAAGATGGACAGAGAAATTACATACAAAAGAGAAGTGAGTGGCTTCTCCTTAGAGTCTTGAGACTTTTTTTCTCCATACTACTTATCTTTGTAAGTACCTATTGCTGGAAGTATCAACTCTGGACTAAATGCAATAGACTTTACAAGAGTTTCTCTTAAGAATTAAGAAATTTCTAAAGGAAATCTTTCTCACTACACCCAAATTGATCCTTCTGAAAATCTTTTGTACACCACATATTCATGGAATGGAAATCAAGGCCTGACTTTTCCCATCTCTTTCCTATAATATGATGTCATAACTCACTGTGTTAGTAGTGTTCATATACTTTAAAAGCAACAAGGGACTCACACCTCACAATAGTTTATCACACTGATATTTTGGAGAGGAGCAGTTATGTGTCACACACAACAATATTTGCCCCTGCATGCTGCTGGTTTTGGACAGCAGCAGGTATTTTCTCTTCTTTTTGGTCTGAGCTGTCATGACATGTAGGAATGACATCTAAGGGCCAGCCTGACTGAATGTAATCCCTTTGAAAACAAACACACACACAGATGAGAAAGGCAGAAGCAGGCAAAGAGGGATTTCTCACCTCAGAACTGGTGGACAAACTGGTGTAATTGCTGCTAAGAAATACTGAATGTTGACCTCCCCAAACACTTTTAGTATGTCTCTAGGACTAAACGAGCTATAATGCATTGTGCTGCATCCACACAAATCTGTCTGCAGGCCAGCCTGGAGAAGCACATCAAAGACAAATAAGAAAAGCAGGTGTGGGTCACTGAGTAGAGTTACAGGCCCCATCCTCCTGGGAGAGCTCTGGCACTGGTACTACTATTGTACATTGTTAATTAAATCATTCTAATNCCTGTAATAAGATGGCATAACTCACTGTGTTAGTAGTGTTCATATACCTTAAAAGCTACAAGGGACTCTCACTTCACAACAGTTTATCACACTGATATTTTGGAGAGGAGCAGTTATGTGTCGCACACAACAATATTTTGAAGATTTTCCTGCCCCAATGTTCTCAGAGTCAAATGTGGCACTTATTTCTATTATTTTCATTAAAATGAAAATATTTAGGGGTTTATATTGATATACTCATTCTTTCAGACTTCTTATTAAAACAAACAAACAAACAAAACCAACCCTAAGAGATTATCAATTTCACATGACTCTAGAAGCTGAGGCTTTGAGAAAAGGGCCAATTATCTTATGATTTGTGATAAAATCATGATATTTAGTAATATTGCAAAGATCCTATCTATCCTGGCATACTAATACTAGGAGAAACAAGTTTCAACTAGTTCAGCGGGCATGTTAAACTATGTCCTGGAATAGGCTAGTCCAGCTTTGTTTTCAGCAATATCAAAACACAGATTGGCCCATCTACAAAACTGGCTTAACCAGAATAGTGCTTAACTGTGATCTTAGTTCTCAGACCAACATAAACCAGGCCAAAGATTTGCTTGGACCAAGTTAATTCCTTGGGTGTTCTTTCCACGCTAGCTAAACACGCATTCTTATTCTAAACATGCTGTAAGCTCTATTCAGACAAACCTATCTACTTCTAACTCCTGTGCAGAAAGAAAAAAAAACACTTAGGGTGTTTTGTCACTTAAGCATAAATAAGAGCTCATTTGAACACATCCAGAAGAACAACTGCTGTGGTTTGTAAGCATGGACTGTGGAGTTCCTTTTTCTTCTCATTCTCTCTCTACTCTTACCAGTATCACTGCTTTACACACACAGAAGGATCTGTCTGGTTGTGTAGTTGTTTCCCCAACAGATGACTTAAACCTTCATCCAATCATTCTGCCCTGATTAACTTCAACAGGTTCCTCACTTCATGGAAAAAAGGAAGATCAGTACTTCATCTGGTCATCTGCTTACAGGATTATTGCCCCATTTTTTTTCATGTAGGGTACGGCCCAAATCTGCATGCTTTGGTCATCCACGTAAATCCTGTATGTTTTCTCCTCTCACTGACCATTCCTTTCAGCTATAGTTCAGATGTTGCCAAGCAAGACAGGTAACATTATTCTATCATTTCCACTTATCACCCACAGTGATAACTGTGCCTGTTCAAAGTTTGTCCTAACACTGTATGAAGCAACGTGTCCCTGTGTTTTTAGTTGCATAGAATGAGATACTCTGATTTTCTGACACCAGATTGTAGAAGAGTCACCATAATGGACAGGATTTGGGTGGAATCTCTGCAGGTTTAGTTGGGGGGAAGTGTGGGAAAATAGGATCAAGGCATTTTATAGTTATATTACAATGAAAGGAAAAAACTTGTAACATGGACAATACAATGTGCAACGAAGGTTGAACATTGACAGCCTAATCAAAATCCTCTATAGGTACATGACTCAAGTGTACATTGGTGTCCATGAATCCCCTTGTGCAAGGTTGTTTACAATTTACAACAGCTTCTCACACCTAAACAGCTTTGAAACATTCTTTATTACATACAGATGTGCAACATTTTTAGGCCATGCAACCTGCAATATTCATGTTGTAATAAAAAAATATTGTAAAAAGAAATAATCTATGAAACAAATTACTCTTTCATCTGCTCTCTGTTCAGCTATGCTCTCCAGCCTTGCTTATACCCACAGGCTGTCTAGAATTACAGATGTACCCTGCTGTACACTAAGTGTGTGCTAATCTTCAGACTCTGGAGTCCAGCAACACAAATATAAATAACCCTCTGCTATGGCATATTGCTTGCAGGGCATTCTTTTTTTTTCAACAGAAGTTTGGGTGACATTTCTTTATGAAGAATGAGCAAATTCTCCAAGCTATTATATTCAAAAGAAACTTCCTGCTGGTGAAAGTAATTGTTCTTGTCTCCCTTAAAAGCCTCTTTAGACTAATACCATTGCTTTAAGTGATATTAGCAAATAGCAAACTCTATGCACTGTTCAGTATGGTACCTTATGTGTTTCTCGTACAGAGCCACACAACACCGTTATGTAAACGCTGTAGCGATGTCTAGAGGATGTTTATTGTTGAAATCGCCCTTTTTGCACAAACGCGTTTTTCACATACTTTGTTAATTGGGAAATAATTAAAGCCAGGCCTCCCTTTGCACTGCGGGGAGCGCTCCACACCGGGCAGCTCCGCCACGGCCCCCCGAGAGAGCAGCGCCCGCGGAGGCTCCGCGAGAGGAGCAGCGCCCGGCGGGCTCACAGCCCGCGATGCTGGGGCTCCTCCGCGCCCTGCCGGCCGGGAGGGGCTTCCCACCGCCCTCCTTGCTCGGTCTTGGCCCCGCAGGGGGCTGCAGCTGTTTCGGCGTCCGCGGGGCGCGGCGCAGGAGCTCGCCCAGCGAGTGGCCGCTCCGCCCGGCCGGCAGCGGGGCAGGGTGGGCAAGGCAGGCAGGGCAGGAAGGAGAGGCCATCCCGCAGCCCCCGTCCGGGGCGACACGTCCAGGACCCGCTTCGCCTTCCCTGCCGCCGGCCGGGACAGCAACTGCGAGCGCGCTGCCCTAGCCAGCCGCGCCGTCCCTCCCCCGCCTGCCACTCACGGGCGCTGCATAAAGCCTCCCTNNGCTTCTTGCTGCCTGGGCCCCCCGGCGGTCCGGAGCATCCCTCAGCGGGCGTGAGGCAGGGCAGGGAATGAGCGAGCGTCTCACTCGCCGCTCCCTGAGCTGGCTGCGGCGCTGCTCTCCCTGCGCCGGTAAAGAAACTTTTGCACGTGGTTGTTGCTCCATAAAGGAAGTCGAATTTTAGCATTTTCGCCTCTCGCACTGGATTTTACATCAGTCTGGGAAGAAGCTCTACAAGTTTCTTCTCAGGGACGGAGTTATTTAGGCGTTTCAGTGGGGCGAACTGAGGGGAATTCGGAGTTGGGTTTCTTTGTTTGCATGCGGTGAGCTGTAGTGCGTTCTAGCAGGAGCAGCGCGTTCTGCTTTCTGTCTTGCTGCAGGACCTGGGCAGCCACGGAGTTTAGAGGCTTTAGGCAGTGTCACGGTTTGCCTCTGCCACACTGATAGCATCGGGGCAGATTTAGCAATTGAAAGCGGTGTTAGCTACGTCGATGGAACGATTAGTAGATTTCCTCTCTTTCAGCTGTTTCACTGATTCTGAAGAAAAACGCAACCACCGCTGTAATTACACAGTCGTATTAAAATGAGCGTGCATCAGGGATGTGTCAGTAATTTGAAAATACTTAACATTTTATTAGGTTTAGCCTGAGACCTGCATGCTATAGAACTGTTGAGTAGGACAAGGAGCCTGTTGTTTAGTCTTAAAGTAGTGTTTACTACTAGGCTGCTGTGACAAGTAGCCTGTTGAAGTGTAATTATAAATCGAAGTCTTGGTTCAACCTCTGTTCCTAGATAAAATCTATATCTGTAGTTTACTGACCACTTCTTGTCTTTTACATTCAATTACTGTTCTTAAGAAAAAAAAAAAAAAGCCTGAAGGGAATTGGCTAATATTATTCAAGATGAACACTTGATCACTGACTGTAAATCACCTCTGCTGAAATATTTGAGGCTTGCATAATTTTCAGCACCAAAGAGAGGAATTGGAGCTGTCATTTTTGCATTTTAGTATTCTTACAAGATTCTGCATTGACCTAATTGCCGGAGACTCAGAAAGGCTATTTACAGAAACACTGCCTGTTAGTGAATGACGATAGTTGCTTCTAAGGGTGTTTGTTCGGCTAGTCCATGTGCAATCCCGTCTCAGCATCACACTAGAGGAAAAAGATGTGCGCAGATACGTATCTTTGTTCTGTTTGGGGAAATATGTTAGCTTATCTTTAATGTGAATTGGCATATTTTGAATTCCTCTCAATAGATGACATTGCGATGATAAAGGCAATCTCACAAGAACAGTTCATGACCAGCATATATGAAATTTGCTTCTCACCAAGAGACTAAGTCTTCTGTTATAGTAGGGTGAAATGCTGAGTGCCTTATTCAGTAGCTGTTTGAGAGGGGTTTTTATACAAATCCTTTTTTTTGTTTGTTTTTTTTCAGTGGTATTTGGTACTATGGCTGTGGGTGGGCTTTGGGTAACAGACAGTGATCTGTTCCTCCCCTCTGCATGTGGTGTGTAGTTCACCAGCCTCCCCTGTATGCATAACTGCAGGGTGGGTTTTTTTATGTGTGCCTCTATTTTGTTGTGGTTATGGGCTCATTCCGAATGGTGCTGAACAAGCATTGCTCCTGGGAGTGCACTGCCCGGTGAAAGATCTAAATGCCTGCATCTGAAGCCTCTGATGTGAACTTTACCTGCCCTATTTCTGAACCCTGTGTGCATGATGAAAGAAAGTTTTCAGTATGCTCTGAAATCCCCCAATATGTGGGGGCAAAGAGGAGAACCTGTGTTTTCATAGAGATCCTGACATGCCTAAACTGTGATGTCTACACACACATTCAGTTCACTGGAATGGAGGGTGGGGGGCAGTGAGTATATTCAGATACTGTTTTTTCTGTTGTCTTTGATCAGGGGGGTGTTTAGCTCCCCCACCCTGCTCCCTGGTGAGGAACCTTGAAAGAGTAAGTCCTCAGTGTAAGGAAAACCTACCTGTAAAGATCCAGTGAATACTGTGCCTTGCATCATAACAGCATTTAAACAGTATAATGCCTGGAAAACTTAAAAAAAAATGACAGTAAAGTGTTCAGCTTCCTATTTGTGTCTTTGAACTGCTTGTATACTGGTATTTCAGGCCACGACCTTTCTGTAATCCTTCAGTTCCAGGAGATTTCAACCTGTAAATGATCAGTATCTTATTTTTGGCTATAGGTTAAGTGGGTTATTTTAGTCTGAGATTAGTGCTCAAGATCCTCAGATGCCATCTGGGTATTTTTTTGGCCAGACAATACAACTTCATTAAAGGTAATTTAATTTTCCTTGTAAAAGAGTTTGTTTTGAAGACATGCTAGCTGCCCTAAGTTGTTCTGTGCTTAGTGCATTTAATAGGTTGGTCTAGGGAGCACTGGTGTGCTCCCTTTCTAAGCTTTTGCATGGTAGATACTCTGCCTTGTAGCTCTGGTGTGTAAGAGTACTCTGTTTTGGAGGACTTTGGATTGTGCACCATTTATTGGGCAGTGTTACCTGCTCTTTTCAATCCCAGTTAAGTTTTATCAGGCAAATTGTGTTTCATATTAAATGAAATAGGCTATGGTAGTTTTACAGTAAGGTGTCTCTCTATTCCTTACTTTAGGTTGGGTTTAAGGACTTTTTTTGCTGTAACTGAATAGAAAGGTGTATCAGAAACTTGCTGTTGTTCAATATGGTGAATCAATTACATTAGCTCAGATGGTGGTACTGGCTGTGCTGCAGTTAGACTGCAGGTGTTGCGAGTTCCATATACACAGATTGCTTGTTCTGACATGGAGTCTGCTGTCCAAATTAAACATGTGGTTTTGATTTTGTCAAAGTTTCTGGTCATATGAATCTAGAAAAAATACATGTATTAAAAAGTGCTGGTTTTGAGGCTTGTAAAGCTCTTGTATTATCCTGAAGCATGAAATGTGGGAATGAAATTCTGTAGTTCTGTACTGCTTAAAGATGCTCAAGTATACGAAAATGTCTGTGTGAGAGCAAAGTATATCCACATTAAAAATCTTCACAAGTGACCCTGGTCATGCTGTGACTTAGGACATTGCATGCTTTCCAGGTAGATCTTTGGGCCAGTTCTTTATTCGAAGGTGCAGGAAAAGGTACTCTGGACATGCAAATAGCATAGTAATTAGGCAAGTTTGGTTCTTGGCTTTCTCTGAGTTTTCTCTGCAGTTTGAAGAGAGAGAAGTGAGATTGTTACAGTACCAGTCACAGCCACAGCTTGCACTGAGTTCTGTATGTTTCACCTCCTGCTATTTGCACTTTGGTTTTTTGGCCATTAGCTTTATATTGCTGGGAATATTCCTCCCTTGCTCTAGACTCCATATATATAGATACACACACACACTATATATACTGTTTTGACTTGACTCTTAGTTAAATTTGGAAACTTGCTTCTGTAATTTTACATAGATCTGCATATCATGGCAGGTAACAGTAACATTCACCTCTAAACAGGATCTGAGTAGTGTTTTGTTTGTTAGGAATAGGGCAGGATAGGATATGTCTTCTGGTTTATGCTTCCTCAAAACTTCAGAATGAGCTAATGGCTTATGCTTTGAGGACCTGACTCAAAGACTGGTGTCTTCAGAGGCAGTGTCTCAGTGACTTCGGCTGGTAGTCAAAACATGTTTTTCTGTTGACCCTGCCTATGTATTTGCTAGATCACTATAGTAAGCAGACACTGAATTCTGTGGAATAAAGGTGGAATCTGTTTTTTTCAGTTACACAAGTCTAAATGTATGGTTGATTCCAGGGTTTTATTTTAAAGTTTGGGGTTTTCTTTTTTTTTGTTTTGTGCTGTGGCATATGGAATCACTATACCAAAGGGAAGCTTCCTAATGGGATTAGTAGGTTTTTGTTCCCTCTGCAGCTTTTGACATTCCTTAGGTATTCTGTCTGGTAGCTCTTCCTGCTATGATTCAGTACAGGAGAATGTTTTAAGCGTGTGCATGTGTACGTATGTAATGAATCAGCTGGTCTAGGTTGGGGAAGGGTGAGAAAATCAGTCCTGGTTCATTTTCTTTCTCCAGCTTACTTGCTTACTGTAATGCTATGAAAGTTGGAGATCAGGTTTCCCAAGATAAACCTGCTCTTGGGCAACAAATTTAGACTATGTCATTTATGAATCTCATCTTACAAAAAAATAAATGCATGCCAAAGGTAGATGTAATTCTCTGTCCGCTCAGCTGTAAATTAAGGCTTTTTCTCTCCCATCCTATAGTGAATAACAGACACACTTTTTGATATGTAAAACTAATAGTGATTTTGACTTTTATTTAATATAAACTTTTTCTTCTTATAGGTGTGAAAGAAAATGTCAGTCAGCATGCATGAAAATCGCAAGTCTAGGGCCAGTACTGGCTCCATAAACATATACTTGTTCCACAAGTCATCCTATGCTGATAGTGTCCTTACTCACCTGAACCTCCTGCGCCAGCAGCGTCTCTTTACAGATGTACTTCTCCATGCTGGAAACAGGTCATTCCCCTGCCACAGAGCAGTTCTGGCTGCCTGTAGCCGCTATTTCGAAGCAATGTTCAGTGGAGGACTGAAAGAGAGCCAGGACAGTGAAGTCAACTTTCACAATTCTATTCACCCAGAAGTCCTGGAGCTTCTTCTGGACTATGCATACTCCTCCAGAGTTATCATCAATGAAGAAAATGCAGAGTCACTGCTGGAGGCTGGTGACATGCTGGAGTTTCAGGACATTCGGGATGCTTGTGCAGAATTTCTGGAGAAAAACCTTCATCCCACCAACTGTCTTGGTATGCTGCTGCTGTCGGATGCTCATCAGTGTACCAAGCTGTATGAGCTCTCTTGGAGGATGTGCCTTAGCAACTTCCAAAGTATCAGTAAAAGTGAAGACTTCCTCCAGCTGCCAAAAGACATGGTAGTGCAGCTCCTTTCCAGTGAAGAATTAGAAACTGAAGATGAAAGGCTGGTATATGAATCAGCTATCAGCTGGGTCAACTATGACCTGAGTAAGCGTCACTGTTACCTGCCAGAGCTACTGCAGACAGTGAGACTGGCCCTCCTGCCAGCCATATACCTTATGGAGAATGTGGCCATGGAAGAACTTATCATCAAGCAAAGGAAAAGCAAGGAGATTGTAGAAGAATCAATAAGATGCAAGTTGAAGATCTTACAGAATGATGGAGTGGTCACCAGCTTGTGTGCCAGGCCCCGAAAAACTGGCCACTCACTTTTTCTTTTGGGTGGCCAAACCTTTATGTGTGACAAGCTGTATCTGGTGGATCAAAAGGCAAAGGAGATCATTCCAAAGGCTGACATTCCAAGCCCACGGAAGGAGTTCAGTGCTTGTGCCATAGGCTGCAAGGTGTATATCACTGGGGGACGAGGATCAGAAAATGGAGTCTCCAAAGATGTGTGGGTGTATGACACCCTTCATGAGGAGTGGTCGAAGGCTGCTCCCATGCTGGTAGCGAGGTTTGGCCATGGCTCTGCCGAACTTAAGCACTGTTTGTATGTAGTAGGAGGGCACACCGCAGCAACTGGTTGCCTTCCAGCTTCCCCTTCAGTATCCTTAAAGCAAGTGGAGCAGTATGACCCCGCGACCAACAAATGGACCATGGTTGCCCCACTGCGAGAGGGAGTGAGCAATGCAGCTGTAGTCAGTGCAAAGCTGAAGCTGTTTGCTTTCGGTGGCACCAGCGTTAGCCATGACAAGCTGCCCAAGGTCCAGTGCTATGATCAGTGTGAGAACAGATGGACCGTACCGGCCACCTGCCCCCAGCCCTGGCGCTACACAGCTGCAGCTGTCCTGGGAAACCAGATTTTTATTATGGGTGGAGATACTGAATTCTCCGCGTGCTCTGCTTACAAATTCAACAGTGAGGCATACCAGTGGACTAAGGTGGGAGATGTGACAGCAAAGCGAATGAGCTGCCACGCAGTGGCATCTGGAAACAAGTTGTACGTGGTTGGAGGCTACTTTGGCATTCAGAGGTGCAAAACACTGGACTGCTACGATCCCACGTTAGATGCATGGAACAGCATAACAACTGTGCCCTATTCGTTGATTCCCACAGCATTTGTCAGCACATGGAAGCACCTCCCCTCCTAACTGTTCATATGTTGGCAGTTAAGAGTTATCAGGTAAGAAATAACACCTTTGAACTTCACTTTAATGATGCTTTTGAAAAAAACTTTTCAGCAGCAGCTCTGGGGAGGGGTGAGTATATTTGATGCAATTTTACATCTGGATCACCTGAGACACATCTGTTCACGGGCTGTTGTAAGCCCAGCACCGTGTATGTGGCAACACCAGATCATGGAAGTAGTTTACCATATATCTTGCATCCACTTTTACAAGGCCTTTTCCTGCGTGATTTAGATGTAAAGGACTGAGGAAAAATAACATTTTCAACTTGTGGGGAAGTGCAGATAATCTTTTGGAAATTGGCTCTGGCTGTTAAGTACTAAATGCATGGTAAGCAAAGGTTCCAATGCCATTTTTCTGATGATTGAGACTGGATCACTCTGCATCCAATAACAGTACCCAAAAAAGATACAGTTTATTCTGATCTGAAGCCTGATAGTGAATTCCCTTGAATTTCCATGCAGACAGCCTTTTGATAAAGCTTCTGTCTTATGGCAGGTGTTTTACAGGGAGTTCAGGCCTAATTTCCAATTTCAGCTAGACAGCGTGTTTGCATCTGCATTTTCTCCATTGTTACACTTTAAAATACAGATTTTTCAAAATACTTATGCTTGTATATACCGAACTAGGTATAGTGTCAGGAAGAAGTGTAATTAATATTGCAGCCTGAAATAATTACTAGTCTATAGCACACACTGTTCCAAAACAATTTAATTATACATAATGGGCCAGGCTCTTACCAGATGCAACTTCAGCATTGTATCTTCTCACAAGCAAGTCTGAATTTGGTCTTACTTGGTTGGTTGCTGTGCATTTTTTATTTTTTGTGAGGAAGGGAAGAAGATCTTTGCTATTAATCTGTGTATTTTGCAACAAGCCTGGCAGATTCCCATTTGTGTTGTGTTGCTTTTATTCCACACTTCCTCTTTGTGGCTTTAGTACAAAATCAGTTACTACCAGCCAAATAAATATAGTGATGTCCTTGACCCTAGATAATCAATGCCCCATGGATGGTAGTTTCTTTTTGGGTTTGAGCAGTGTATATTGTACCCATGAAGGCAGGCAGGTTATAAGAAAAAGGCAAACAATTACAGTTGCAGTAATTAAACAAGCTATGGATGGGCCTCTGGGTTACCTAAAAGTTCAGGCTGAAGAGGTTCTTTAGACTATAGGAAGAAGAACTTGTGTGTAAAGGCTTCTCTAGGTTCTTCTGTTTGGGACAGATCATTGGGGAGGTCTTTCGGTGTTTTTTTGCAGCAGTAGACATTTGCCTGGCTTGCAGTAAATGCAAACCCTAAAGGTCTTCGAAGCAGTGTAGATAGTGCAGTTACTCTTGTAGTTGCTCTTCAGTTGACTGGGAGATTTGACTGAGTAAAGAGTACAAGGTTGGGCCCATGCAAAGCAGCAGCTCAGCTTTAAAACCTAGTGTGAAATTGGGCAGTGTTTTGCCATGATGCTCTCCTCTCAGGTGGTTGTTTGCCTTGAAAACACTATCCCCGTGCCCTCTCCCCTCTCCCTTTCCTCCTTTCCTCTCTCCCTGCTTTGTTTTTCCCAGACTTTTCTTCGGAAAGCACAGCAATCCCTAGAGACTTACCAGGTCCTGGTTACTGGCAGTAATTCCCCCTGACAGCAAATGGAAGCCCTCATTTCTGTGTGTCAGCTTCCTCCCTAGCTGGGAACTGCATCTCTGTATCTTCAGTTAATTTGTATTGTTACTGACTTTAGGTTCTCAGTGTTATCAGAACAGCAGTATTGAATGCCTGGACTCAGGTCTGTGCCAAGAAAAATATTGACTTATTCTTCTGAGTCTGACTTAATTGTTCTGGAGTTTACAGTGCATGAAGGAGTGTTTTATTTTGAAAAAGAGTTCTCTGAATATAACGGTGCAAAAAGCTTTCCTTTACTCTGCAGTATCTTGTTAAAAGCAGTGTTTTATCTTAGCTAACACACAAGATAACTGGCTTAACTAGGACACAAGATAACTGAATGTAGCTATAGACTGAAATCTCTCCAGAGCTGTGTGCTCATCCAGCAAGTTGGTTGTTTTTTTTCCTACTGACTCCTGCTGCTTTGTCAGTGGGTGGGAGAGCCAAAAAGGAAATTACTTGTGATTACTCTGTTTTCATGGTGCTGTGTGGCCCCAATCTGACAGCTTTTAGGAAGACTTCAGTCTGCTTTGTCTTGTTCCTCAAACTTGGGAGTTTTGAGTCGGGTTTTTTCCCCTCTGTTTTGGAATTGTTTATAGCTTTTTTTAAAGTTCATCCCATGACAAGAAACACTGTTTTGACTTCAGTGTTGATGGTCTGTTTTGATGGGAAGAATGTCATGCTATGCTGAAGAATGCCCAGAATACACTAATTAACACTGAGTGGACCCTTTTTTTAGACATAAAAAAAAATAGCCCAGACTTGCAGAAACACTATGGACTGTTATGTAGGCTGGGTTGTTTCCTGTGAATGTTCTCTGTTGTTCTTAGACATCACAGCCTGAGAGAGATGTGGTGTGTTCAAAGGATCTGTGAGTGCACTAGAGATCATTTGCATTGTAATGAAGTAGGATTTACCTTCTAAAATTCTAGCAGTGCTGTCAGAAATTATTGTAATGAACTGATGATGGTTTGGGAGCTGGAATTTTGGTACAGCTTCACAGTGAAAAAGCAAAGCACAATCTCAGCACCCAAAGGCGGAGTTTCTCATTGATTAATTGATTTTATAAAGGACTGTAGCATGGATTTATTGGTGGATGGTATATTACTGTGTTAGAAGAAATTGAGCAGAATTCTGCTTAAATGAAGAGTAGATGTATTCTGAGTAAGGGAATTCTACGGTCCTGTCTCTGTTGTAAGTAAATTCAATTCAGAATTTGGTAAGGTGAACAGAGGTACTGGGGCAAGACACCTTCACCTTGCCTTCCACTTTGCTCCAACCAGGTTTGTTTTGACTAAGGTGTAGAAAAAACTCTGCATTGAGTGTTCCTGTGGATTTTTGTGAGAGAGAAGTAACAAAAGGTTGTTTGCTTGAAACAAATACACAAACCCTTAAGATTTGGGAGGAACATAAAAATGTAGTGGTATGCAGAATACATGACGCGTCCATCACTTTGAAGTGTATAAGGCCACTTTGGTTTAGGTTTCAAGTGACTGAATTTATACCCCAAAAATTAGTCAGTCTTTCTGCAGTCAATAGGATGGTTTGTAGGGTTAATAGAATAATAAAGTCAGACTCTGACCCTAAATAATTGTGTTCTTGACCGGTTTATGTATTAGTACTTGGGTATTGCACAAGAACCTAGAAGTTCAGGGTGGGCAGGGAAGCCCATCAACTGGGTTTTATCCTAAGCTGAGCTTTTAGCTTTTCTTTGGCATCTACCAAAAACTTTGTGGTATATTGTTGCAGCAAAACCTTTTAAGTAATTTCTCTCTCCTTTCCTTCCACCTCTTCCCATGCTTTTAGTTTACTCCTTTATTTGGAGAAGAGAATTGGAACCTCAGATGTGGAGAAGTTTTAATGAAGAAAAATAATTCAGCATCTCTTGCATTTGAAGAAAACCATCTGCACCTTGTAAATTATCTAACCCAGACATGAAAGAATGGGAGAAGAAACCCCTGTCGTCAGTGCTTCAACACGTGGTTTAAATATGAATGGACAAACCCGTAATCTGGCCCTTACTAATTGCGGATTAATGCCGATGTTAATCAGTCCTTCAAAGATGAAAAAAAACAGACAGAACTTCCCTTAGCTGTGCACCACAGAGCACTTGATTTCCCCGGACCCCACTGTTTTTATGTGAAATTTGAAATGGTTGTCACCTCTCTTTGTGGTGGTTTGAAGTGCCAGTGCCAGCTGCAGGGGAAGCAGGCCAGGTCTGAAACAGCAAGATGCTGCTGTGAATGAAGATACAGCAGCATTGCTGCTGGACTCTGCTGACTGGAGTGTGCTTGCCTGTGGGCAGTGCCTACAGCATCTGTTACACCTTGTGTTGCATTGTCCTGTGTGCAGTAAGTGACCTTCTGCTTCATAAGGACCAGTCCAGTGGTGAAATGTTTTTGAAACAGTGGGGAACACATTACATCCCGAAAATACTCATTGTTCCTGTTCCTCCCTGTATTTATAATTCAGTCTGTTCCTTTCCTATTATGTTACTTGTTGTAGATATAGTTATTTATTGTTCAGTGCTTGCATGCTGAAACAATGCCTGCAATTGTCTTCATGTTGCAAGGGCTTGTGTGAATTGTATGTTTTGCACATATTGTGATTGCTGACTTGCTCTGCTGCACAAAGAAAGAAAACTATTGGGTAACAGCTGGAGGTGGGAGGGAGGAGTGGCTTCCCAGTCAGAAATTGAAGGATTACAGGACAGGATTTTAAATTACACATGTGCTAAAGGACGAAGCCATGGAGGTCACTTTCTCAGGCCACCAGCTCCTTGGGTTGCATGTGGTGTGTCTGGTAGATGGTGTCCTTGCAACATTTCATTTGTTGGTCATGCCTTTCAGTTTCTAACCTGGAAATAGCCAAAGTCTCTTGCAACGCACGCTTTGTGCCGCTTCCTGATTGCAACGCAAATACTGTGGAAGAGCTTCTGGATACCAAGCCCAGATGAAGTCATTGTCCAAACTTATTTATTTATTTATTGGGTTGGAGGAGGGTTGCCTGCAGCATAGCCACATTGTCCTGAAGGAGTGGAGAATGGTGATTCAAGAATAAAAACAAAAAAAAACCTCAACATAGGTTAATGATGAAGTCTTAAGGAAAAAAACAAAAGAAGAAAGAGCAGCAATTTTGCACTGACTGGATTGTGTCATCCATCTGGATTTCAGATCATCTGAGTGGCCAGATGTCAAAGACCCAAGTGCTCTAGAAAAATTCTTATGGGGATAGAAAATGAATTCCAAACTTTGATTTTTAAATAAAACAATTTCTTATTATTCTGGTCTTTGGACAGAGATGAAGCTACTCTTTTTCTTAGGAATTTCAGAAGCTTGTGTTTCACAGGTACTTTCTTTGCCAGATCCTGTCATGAAGCTTGTATTGTATTATATTTTTTCTTAAATGTTTCTGGAGCCCAATTTAACTGGCATATTCAGTAACATGTTGGTGTGTGCTGTGGTATAAGTAAACGGCTGCATGTATGCATGCAAAACAAAAATAGTCACGTTGGTGATGCTTGCATTTCTCTGTGTGACAGTTATGTAGCTGTATTTGTGAAAGCTTTGTCATCTGAAAGTGTTTACATTGGTCACTGGAAGTTTCTCTGCGCTGCCTTATATTTGATTTGCTGTTTGGAGTAGACTCTTTACATTTCAGAAATAAAGTATTTGGAGTTCTGTGAATACTGGGAGAACATTGATTAATCAGCAGTCATTTGCAGTTTTTAAAAGGATGAATTCCAGCTAGATGTGATAAAATTATAGTTCCACTGATGAAACTGATTCCTTGAAGTGGTAGATTAAAAAGTATTTAAACCCACAGCCTCTCTACCCTTGCATCCCCTTAGATGACCTTTAGCAATAGGAACACAGATTAGGATAGTCTCCTTTCTATATCTCTGTACCTGCACAGGTTGCCATGTTGAAGCAAACAGCCTTGAATTTTTGTTGCCTTTCATCTTGTGGATCACTCAGGAGTGTGACGGGAGCCATAAAATCAGACTTCCTGTGTTTTGCATGTCCTCTCCCCAAGCACTAGCAATTACATAAGGTACAAGGAAGTAAAGAACTGGGTCCCTAGGGGCCCCCGTGTTTGAATAAGAACATGTAGCTTTGAGATCTGTGCTCTCTGTCAAGCTGATCAGAGTCCAGAGGTGAAGCTGCCTTGTATCTGACTGTTTAGCTTACGAAATCTGTTCTGTAGCACTATGCAGCTTCTAGAAGTGGTATGAATTTTCTGCAGCTGTTTCCAAACTTATGGTCTGCTTTCAAGTCCTCAATTAATTCCTGTGTGTAGGCTGGAGGAAACTGAAGTCAGGGTGGGCCTCTGGCTCTGCTGGGAGTACACTAGGCTCTTGCTCTATGAATTGTTATGGGAATCCTGGCAAACTGCTTGACTGTTTCAGTCCTGCGAAACACCCCAGACTTAAAAGCAAATGCAGTTTGCAGCAGAGTGCACACAAAAACCCTGGCATAAGATGGGAAGGTTCCTCTTATTTGTAGGCTGGTTATCGTAGAAACATGTCACAAATGACAGCCTTCCTCTTCTGGTATAATTGTGCAGCCCCTTTTCGATATGTCTGACACCTGTCTGAATAAGTGTGATTAGAACAGAATAATGTGCCCATTCCTGGCCATTGAAGATATGGTTCATGTGCTAAAAGAAATCTGCAAGTAGTAGAAGTAAAATTATCTATGTTGTTTGCTACTATGTCTTAAGATTTTGTAAAACTCTTTTTTTTTCACAATGTGAAACTGAAGGTCAATAAATTATTAAATATTTCCTCTCCATGGAATGTTTATTTGAAATGTTGTCTCTTCCTCCCCTCTTTTCTTACCCTTAAATGCTTTGAATCCTTTATAATGCCCTTTTTATGTCCTCTTAAGCACCTCAGCAACATGCAATTAAATGCTTTGGTTTAAGCTTCTGCTTCAGCTGCACTTTCCTTCCCTTTGTTCTCTTCTGCAGCTCTTACTATGATCTCTATCTCAAAGTTCAGCAGTTAAAACTCAGAGAGCCTCAAAACATTTAGGAACAGGAAATGCAAGTTTGTTGGTTCTTGCAGTACAGTTTAGTTAGTGCCTGATACCACTTGGAAGTCGAATTAGGCATCTTGAATCCTTTCTAATTATTCTTAAGTCAGAAAATGCTGGCTGCATGTAAAACATTCCAATTGTTCTATATACATGTGTAGTCAAACTCTTTGAACTTTTCATCTTACCTTTATTTTTTTGTATACATGGTGGTGGTGTTTTTCTTAGTTTTGGGTGGGGATTGTTTGTTTGTTTGTTTAAATGCTGTCTTAATACTATCAATTTTCTACATTGGCTTAGCACCTGTCTGGTCTGAAAATATTGCTGAACATTGTCCTGATATAAAATAGCAAGCTTTCAGGCATCTTCTAAACTACCTCTATTAAAACTCCTGCAGCTGCCCTGTGAAAAGCCACAGGTTTCTCTGTGGTCTTTCTTTGCTCAGATGAGTTGGGGCCATAGTATTAAATGGTTAACCTGTGTTTGAGATATTTGCCATCAGTTTTGGCTGGGGAAGGGGGACACTTAGAGAATCTTTAAAGATGAAGAATACCAGAAGAAATTAGCCTTTCCACAGAATAAGGTAAGGTTAAATTAGTTTCGGTGCTTATTGCAAGGTCTTTGCTGACAGTAACCTGGGATGGTTTCCTTTACTTGGATTTCACCAGGACATGGGATGCTTACAGCAGCACTGGGCATGAACTGCTGTAGAGTGATTCAACTGATGTCATTTTAGGGCACTGGGTTACTAATTCTGTCTAATCATGGATTCACACTCCTTTGCTTGGAAGTTTTCTCATACTGGAGGTTCTGATCTTTATGGTGAGAGTGTAAAAAAAAATACATTTTGGTTTTAAACAATTGATGATCTGTACAAGAAATCTGCAAGGCATTTGCTTTATTCATATTAAGTATGGAAACTAAATGCCTTGAATGATTAGAAAAAAATCAGTTCATTAGCATTGACTATGGCTTCATCAAGCAACCTGGGGTGATCAGCCCTGACCTGTGAAAGTCTCAAAGGCCCTGTTTATGCTATTAAATTGAATATGTCTGGGGATGGTCTGGCATGGAGGCCATCTGGCAGGAAACAGCCTTGAGCACTTTGAGCAGCCCCTTGTCCTGGCAAGACAGGGTGGCTGCATGCAAACTGCTTGGAGTGCCTGCTGGAGTGCTCTGGCTCCTAAACCCCACCCAGGAACACTCCAGAGGAGTGCAAGTTTGCATGGGCCAGAACCACGCTGGGGCTTCTGGAATGATTGAGCAGAGCTGGCAGTCTGTTCTGTGCCTGGGAACACACCTGAATACAGTTTGGTATCGTGCCATTGTCCCAGCTGGAATGCGTGAGTGCCATCACCTTTAGCTCCTCGATAGCTGGGCACACTGATTGTACGACCAGGCATCAATGACCCAAATGCTGATGAAGGTGGGGGGAGGAAGGAATGCTGTCTCTGAGTGACACAGACCTTGGTAAGTGGGAAAGATGGGTCCTGAAGAGGTGGAGCCATGCAGCTTCTTCAGATGCAAGGACACGGAGATGTGGAGGTGCAGCGAGAAGAGGGTAGGAGTGTCCACACTGTAGGTGAAAAATACTTGCTGTGCCCAAAGCCTTCCTGGTGGCAGTGCCCCGTGGGCTTTGCAGCAGGTGCACAGTGTCTCCTGGTTTCAAAAAAATGAAAATGGAGCAGAGTTCTATCAGAGCCACAGGACAAGAGTGCACATGGGAACACATACACTTGCCCATAACCCTGGCTGGCAAACACCGAATGAGACAAGTCACCATTACTGTAAAGGATCATTAGTCCCCAGTTTTACCCCCCATGGCCTCATTTTTGGCCCTTACACCTCTTATGCCCGCATAATTTTCTCCCCTCCACAGTGTGAAAGGCTGTGATCTGAAATGGTCTGTCTTCTGGGGGCGTGCATGCATGTAAACAATACAGAAACATAAATACCATAGAAAAGTCATATGTTTATTCAAATTTTTGTGTTTATGTCTGACACAAAGCCAAGTACAAACTTAGTCAGTAGTAACATATGCACATGCACAATGTACACAATGACCATCTGTCTTCTGTGTGTCTTTAATAATGGTCTGTGAATTTTAAAGTTTCACTATTTGTTAGAAACTGTACGTTTAAATATGAGAATTACCCTTAAAACAAAACATGGTACATAAGGTGTGACTATGAATTAAAATAAGTGGCTAAATAAATTATAAATCTCTTTCATAATCATGTTTAGGCAATCATTCTGGCCTGACAATGCTCTGACACTCAGGAAGCCAAACTAGACAATGTGTCCTTTTTTTTTGTGTGTGTGTGTGTGTGTGTGTGTGTGTGTGTGTGTGTGTGTGTGTGTGTCTAGTTACCCTAGAAACCATAATCTGTATCTCTGAAGCAATGGGAAACTATGAAGGAGGCAAAGCCCCAGGAGTTTCTTCCAAGACCCCTCCTAATCCTTTTGTTATCAGACGTTCAGTAAATTACTTAGCGCTTGGTAGTAGATGAATTTTGTTAGCTATTTTGTAATCACTCTAGAATTTGTGGACCATAGTCCATGCTCTGATTCAAAGGTAAACTTTATGGCTGTGTCAGTTAATTGCAATCACATATTTATACCAGCCAAAGTCACAAATACAAAGCAGGGTTTTACAAACCTGTAGCTCTTTCCAGGAGATTTTAGCATACCTCATCCCAACAAGAGGTTCATTAAAGAGCAGAAACACTTAGTTGCAGCCTCAGGCTGAGAAGCTGGGGCACGAGGGATTCGTTGAAGGGTGCAACAGGAGTAGTGGCAGAGCCTCCTCAGTTGTCCCGGCTCCTGCTCCTGGAGGCACTGGGCGCTCTGCACCAATCAACAAGATGTCAGGCTGCTTTGTGAGACTGGCTGTGAAAACTTCTCATCTCATTCATGTTGTTGATCGGCTTGAGAAGCGTTAAACTGTTTACAGAGATACTGTCTCCCAAGACTAACAGAGCTAGGTGTAAAAGAGGAAGGACTTGCCATCAGATAGAAAGCTGCAACCTGGCTTTTTACATAGCAGTGAGGAACAGTTAACTCCTTCAGGCAGATGGTTACTCTTTACCTAAAGAGTGCTTATAGGTAGCAGACAAGGTTAGGGAATTGCTGGTAGCAGAGTATTTACACAGACTTAAAATGTTATCCTGCTCCTTGGCATCCTTCCCAGTATGGAGAGGTACTGAGCCAAAGAAAGATGCTCATTGGAACTTTTATCTTAGAGGCAATAGGCTTTCTTCTCATTCCAAGAATAGAAAGATCTTGTCTTAAAACACTTGGAAAGAGTGTTTTAAAGCCTGGAGATCCTATAAAGGGATTCAAGGTAGGGTGAATGAGGCTGGCTGGAGTGGCTTGGTTCAAGGTCTGGGAAGCAGCTATGTGAGAGGAGACCAGCGGTTGGTGGAAGTGTCCCTGAGTACACAGGATAGTGGTCCAGCTTTCATTTTCATGTGAATGTGTCCTTTACTTTCCCTCACCCTATCTTTGCTCTTCTTGTCCATGCCTGTGTAAATTCCTCATAGAGCTGTTGCCCCAGCTCTTTTATTATGTTGAAAATAAAGGTGTTGAGAGTGGCAACTTGAGAAACACAGAAACTTTCTTCCAGTTGGAGCAGACCTAAGAGCCTCCAAGATGTCAGAGGAAGTTTCCTAGGAACCCAGAAAAGATTTTGTGGGGTTTCTTCAGTGCTCACAGTTGCTGAACTTGAGCAAGACTGGAGGGAGGGAAAAAAAATATTTTTTTTTTGTCGTGTACTTTTCCTCCAAGAAAACATGACATTTGTGGTCAAGCAACTCTACTTTGTTAACCCCACATAGTGCATTTGGGTTTGTACTTAAAAGTTATTTTATCTGACAAATAAATATCAACAGTAGAATAAACAGGTATCTGCAGTAAAATGTTAACTTCTTGATCAGTAGCCCACAGACGCCTTGCTGTCATGAAAGGGTAGTAGAGCACACTCACCTCAAGCTTCATGCAGGGTCATGTTGAGCTGCTGCTTGGTGTTTCTTAACTGAGACCACAAGCACTAAATGGGGAAAATGACCAGAGCTGTTTGCAGCCCCAGAAACTGGGGATGTGGACCTGGATCCTGACTCTACTCTGAGGCTCAACTTCAGATAATTGCAGGTGCAGCTGCCAATGAGCTAAGGCACATTTTCTCACTCTTTGCAGCTATTTTACTCCTTATAAGTACAGGTAATTTCTTTCTCCTGCCTTAGTTAATTTCAAAGTTACAAGCATAAAAATAGTGTTTGTGGCAAAAAAACCTCCAAACCATGAAAAACTGCGGTATGGGTTTTATAAATTCAGAGACAAACTAGCTGGCTGTTTAGACAATTGTACAATCATGCCCCCATAATAAGAATATTTAAATAAAAAGGTATAGCAGTAATTTTTAAACTTTGTTGGAAAGGCAAATAATGAATTAATTTTGATCTCTAAAATAGACAAAGCCTTTTACCCCCCTGTGTCTGTTAAGCTAATCTGGTTAAAAGCTGGCCTGTAAAATGCCTTAGCTCTCCCCCTGTCATCTCAAATGCAGTCTTTACCCTGAAAGCATGTCTGTGTGTGCTTAACGTCTCACAGCCTGAGTATTCCTTTTGAGAACAGCGGATAAACTCAGAGACTACAGTGTTAGCATGCATCACTTGCAGGATTGAGGCACATGCTAAAAGGAAACAATTTCATGATGGAGCACTGCAGACCACTAAAATGAATTGTAGGGAAAGAGGCAAACTGTGTGATCTTTCACTGAGGCCATCAAAAAGATTGGTCTGTGGACAAACAGATTTTACTTTCACTTAAAGGTGCTTGAACAACACGATAGGCAGAAATCAAATACAATGTCTTGGAAAATCCTATCTAAACAGTACAGTTTTAATACTTTAGATTATCACGGTCAGAATTTATCTAGCATCCTTTTCTCATTACACCATATTAGTTTCTTTGATATGCTTTATTAGTTTCATAAAATGTGGAAACATAAGTGTTCACTGAATATTCCCCTGTCTAGACAGTGATGTGTGCATTTAAAAAAAAAAACCCATAAAATACTTTCCAGCAGTTTTCCAAGAATTGTATTGGAAGAGAGGGAGATGATATTTCCTTTTTTCTTCTTAGAATAAATAGGAAGAGACTAATTACTTAGATCTTGACAGCCCAGTCTGAGAATTCACAATATTTGTGAAGAATTAGATGGAAAAATCTTAAATTTATTTCTTTCTGTTCTTATGGAGATGAGGACTACTGATCCACCCATTTTCTGCTGCTGTTAGACACCAGCAGCACATCTAATGGAGATGTGCACAGTGAGTGTGCTGTTAGCAGTGAGCAGGTCTTGGAATCAAGCTTGGACTGCAGTCATGCTGGGGCAGGCAGTTGTTACCCTATCTCAGCATCCTGCATGGATTAATCACCTGATAAAATGCATCAGAGCAGTTGTGAGAAACCCTGCAGCAGGAATCTGTGACATAGCTAACCTTCCTGAGGAGTTTCTCTTTGCTCTCCTGGGTCTGAGTTTCCTGGAAGTCACTGAGACTGTGAACTGCCTCTCCTGTAGCACTCTGTAACCAGTGTCAGAGTTATTATGTCTGCCAGCAGCCGTGGCTCAGGGAAATGCTCTTTCTCCACCTCATTTTTCACCTGATCCTGCAGTAAAGGACAGAAGGTCTTGAGCTGGAAAATGGTGCACGTAAAAATTTTGTAGTTTTATTGGGATGAAGGCTGAAAACTAGTGTCTATCCAGCACATTCAAGCATCACACAATCACCATATCCCAGGAGGGCTGAGACTGGAAAGGGCCTCTGGAAAGGGTGCAGTCCAACCTCACCTTAGCTTCCAGCAGGGTCAGTCATAGCAGGTTGCTCAGGGCCATGTCCAGTCAGGTTTGTGTATCTCCAAGAATGGATGTGCTGCAACCTTTCTGGGCAACATGTACCAGTGTTTTACCACCCTCACAGTAAAATATTTTTGCTTATGTAGAAGTGGTATTTGTTATATTTCAATTTGTGCCCACTGTTTCTTTTGCTGTCACTGGGCGCTGCTCTGGAGTCTGGATATGTCTCCACTCTCTTCCATCAGATTATATATCTCTTCAATTTAGCTACGTTTTAAATATAGACTGATGTTTCTCTTTCTAAAACTATCTGCTGAAATGGCACAATAATAGAAAGAATGTTTTAGTGAAGTTTGCAATGAATATGTATGGTTTACATAACCTAGCAGAGGTTACCTCTGACCCATATAACCAAGATTTGGTACTAAATGAAGAACAATGTATTATCATATATCTACTGAACTTAGAGTCTCTTGTGGAGCAGGCAGTATCTATGAAATCACAAACTCCATATATTGTGTCTTCTTAATGGCTGGACTTGGTGATCTGAGAGGTCTTTTCTAACCTTAATAATTCTATGATTCTTCCACAAGGACTTCTACTCTATGAACCCTGAATATATTGATCATGTATAGAAGATATGGTCTGCTGCTCCCCAATGTGCATGTATGTATTTTCATAGTACAATAAAGAAAGGAGGAATGTTTTTTGTTGTAAGTTGTCCTGGGGTGACTTGATGATGCTTGTATCCCCAATTGTCTGCTCTATTTATATAGGATATTAAGTTTTACACCTGTAAGACTGGTTCTGAGAGCAAAGGGGAGGAAAAGAAGCCCCGAGTTTGTTTTCAGAAGCTGCACTCACTCCTCCACATCCTTCTCCTGGACTGTGATGTCTGCAGCATGGACAGACCGCAGGACAGAGATCTCCTGTGCTTTTAGTTAGTTTTAGTTAGTTTCAGTTGCTAGCTGAGGCAAAGAAGTTCC
>WBMY01005617.1:0-49362 GCA_013397315.1 Donacobius atricapilla
AAACCTAATCATTACCCAGACGAGGCCCTACTTATCAGGTCATTTGATGACATGCTGCCTAAACGAATCTCATTTATAAAGTCTTGTCTTCTTCTCTCCGAGCCAAGATTCATGAGTAACGCGCCTCAGTGTGCAGCATCCGTAATTAGCACAACTCCCCACAGCAAAACAATTCCTACACAAACTAGGGAGCAGGGAAACGCACCCTGAGCAATTGGAGCACACATCAGGGATGAAATTGGTGTTGTTTTGCTGCTGTTATCGACTCCATCGCAATGAACTCAGACATTTTTATGATATGAGGACATTAATGGTAAGAAGTCATCACCTTCCATCATCGCCTCTTCAGGGCAGAACCTTCTTCAAGGGTAGTAATATCAAATACCAATCAGGGATGAACTCACAACCAGAAATTTCCCCTTTCCTGGTCACAAATTACCCATGCCCGGGTTGCCACGGTCTCAGTGGGACTCATCACTCAAAATATTTCATTATTTCAGCAACAGTGCGTTTTGATCCACTGATAATTTTTAAATTATAAATGCTCATGGTCAAGGTCTGATTTGTGTTTGTAGGAGCTCAAAAATGATAACACACATGCAGATCTTTGAATGCAGTGGGACAGAAATCTTCCAGCCTTCCTATAACCCGCATTAGGTGTAACCATAATTCCTTACACATCCCCACTTACACAAACCCTATTTGAACACAAATTCCTTTTTTCCAAGGAAAAGGCACTCCCAGAATTCTAACCTCAAAGTGGTTTGTTTGGCAGATGGTGCCGCTCCTTTCCTTGTCCGGTTGTGCAGAACTAATCTACAATACATCCTTGCCCTTACAAAACCAGTTGTTCTTGGTCCTGGGGACAAAAATCTCGCTTTTAGAAAACCAAACCTGCTATTAACAAACTCTTCACATCAACAGATATTGCCATGCACGTCTTGTCCTAGATTTGTCATCAAGATGAAGCACCTCTGATAAATATTCCTGATGGGAGTCTTTCTATCCTTATTTTAATGCCTTTTTAGCATTGCCTTTAGAGATGCAGAGAAGATGATATTTACTCAGCCATTTCACCTTTCCCCTCCACTTCTGTGAGTGGCTCTGATAAATACTGGTAATTTCAAGATTTAATTTCGAGCCACTCCTTCCCTAACAAAAATGTTAATGTCATCATCTACCCCAGGGAGAACATTTTTGCAACAATATTATCTCTTTCTTTTCCGAGACAGAAAGGCTGCTCTGGCATTGATAGCAAATTCTGTTTGGTGTTTTATTGTGCACGATGGAAAAATATTAAATAGATCAATAGGAAAATGAAGCTGTTGCAAGGTGATCTCCATGGAGTGAGGGAAAGAAAAATGCCGGGGAAAGAAGAATTATGAGGAAAAAAGAAAATTAAATTTACACATCGGAGATAATAAGGCATGTCGCTTACCCTCAGCGCTTCCTCTAATCTGGCTTTACTTAATTGCATTCTCTGTAAAGACGCATTGTTTCATTTCTTGCCCCGATGGATCTTTTTTTGTTGGGGGTGGATATACTGTAATTATTAGCTCCCAGCATTATCTCCACTTTTTATTAAAAAATGTCATGATTCTGAAAAGGAAAATTTCATGCACTATATAACGTCAATCATCTGTCTTTATGAGATGGAACAGCATTCACTTTGTTCAGGATGGGTTTGAAGCGGGGGAAAGAGCCTTTCATGTGTGGTCATTTTTTAAAAGCTATATTCCAATCTGCTTAGCAGAAGAGCACAGCCCCAGCGCTGATCACCCACTTGAAAGGAGATTTGTGTGTGTCAATAACAGCTTTTAAGTCTGGACGTCCAGACAAAGTCACGCTGGTGGAGAAACGGGAGAGCAAATTTTAACATTTCCCTGAAACTTCAAAGCTCTGTTTTCATTTGAGAATCTTTGTGATTCAAATCAAAGCCACTGTAGCTTTGCAGCGTCTGAATTTTACTTTTGAAAACATGACAATTCCTTCCACCATTATTTCGCTTGCCAAAGGAATTCCAAATAGGAAGAGAGTGCCTGTTCACAGCTCTGCAGCCTCTAAACCCCCAAATCAGACTTAATAAACTTAAGACAAAAAGATTTACAAATCTAGGGGTTGGGTTCTTCTCCCAGTTAACAACTGAGAGGATGAGAGAAAGTGGCCTCAAGCTGTGCCAGGCAGGTTTAGGTTGGGTATTGGGGAAAATTCCTTCACTGAAAGGGTGGTCAAGCACAGGAACAGCTGCCCAGGGCAGTTGTGGAGTCACCATTCCTGGAAGTGTCCAAAAAATGTGTGGATGTAACACCTGGGGACGTGGTTTAGTGGTGAGCACAGCGGTGATGGGGTCATGGTCGGACTCAACATTGTCTTGGTGATCTTTTCCAGCCTCAACTCTGAGGGGTTCCATAATTCTGTATTTTTAGGGTGATTTCCATGACGTGACACTTCTATTTAGCCAAGGGGCAGTGCTGAAATCCACATCCTGCATGCCAGGAGACTCCATCGTGCAGTAAATATTTCCGGGAGTGCTGTTTGGCTTTAGATAGCCTGATCCTGTGATCAATACTCAGCAAACTCCCACTGAAGCTGTGGCATTTTGTAACAAAAAGGCATCAGTCACTGGGAATTCCGTGTTTTTGCATCAGCTGAAATGGGCCCTGAATTGTCACTGAGAAGTCAGAAATGTCCCAGGCCAAAACAGGAGAGCAAAAAGATCGCCGGTCCTAACAACTGACATCGCAGCAGAAATATTCTGGTCTCAACTCTACTGCCCTTTAAACTGGATAAAATCACCACAGTGTAATGAAGGGAAAGGAATAGCCAAAACTTCATTAGAATTTCAGATATTTTCTCAAATATTAAAAAAAAAAAAGGAAGAGAAATATGTATTCATAACTGCTTTAATTATTTATCTCATAAATCTGTGTTTGCCACATACTTACAAATGCATATTTTGCATAATTTATATTATTTCCCGTAAATTTATTATATTTGTTAGAATTCATTTACCTGTACTATTTAAATGCATTTCTGACTGTATTTGCTGAGGACTGTCTGTAGAGCCCCCAGCACGCACTGCAAACTGAAGCCAACTGGTTTTGACTAAAATTCTGCTACAGTTATTGCTACATTGCTGTAACAAAACTTTAATAAATTTTTCTATATACAAGTTCTTCCAGGCCTGCACTACCATAGAAGCAGTGGATTTCAAATTTTAGCCATTTTCTTATCAACAAAGTTGTATAAAGGTTATTAATTTATTCCTTATGAACACACATTTTGTTTATCTAACTGTTTCTGCTGATTTACAGCAATGTTCAAAGAGTTTTAGAATGATCAGTATCATTTTATAGATGGATATGCAAATGGAAGGGACAGGGAGTCGCTCAGCCCTGTAAGAGCATCTGTTTAAGTACAAGAACTGAATTTTGTTTCAGTCAAGACAAACATTATTCCGCTGCCAGAGGTCAGGAGGAGGAAAAGGAGAAGGAGAACCCAACCTAACTCCATGGGATGAGAGCAGTATTTTGGTTTTTTTTTTATTAAGAAAACTCTCACTGCAGGCACAAGACACAGACCATGTACCTGCCCTCAGCGATAAATCAGTCCTACATCAGTACTGAAGGAGTCTCCAGCCCACTGCAGTGGAATTTGGCAACTTGCAGCCATCAAATATCATTTTATTCCCCTGAAAATCCTTCCCCCGGTCTGGGGAGGGACAAGGCAGTTTGCTTACCTTGATAATTTAACTGCTGCAGGGTTAATCTATTATCAGAGCCCCCTTCCAGGGGAGGAAGCGAAACACCTGGATTCACTGTGCCAGGGCCGGCAGGACAGGCCACAGGGAAATTGATATTTCCCTGCATGTGCCGCACTTGTCAGCACAAGGTAACGCAGCACCCACAGGTGCTTATGACCAAAAAATCCCATTTGGATTGAGTTGTTCATCCAAGAAATCCCAAACTTGTGTCTTCTCCAAAAGCATCAGTGCTAAGGGAATTAATTTGGTTTCCTGAAAACATCAGAGAAGTGACATCTGAGGTACACAAGGTGATTACATCTTTCCCTTTTTACTCTTTATGAACATTATCCACTGGACTTTTGACCTCTGAACTTCTGTGCAAGGCCTGCAGCTCAGTACACATCACTGTGCAATAGTTTATACAGTTCTGTCTCTGGTAAAATAACTTCAAACTAGGTTTTAATCACTTGTGGCTAGAACATGATTTTTTAACGAGAATTTTTTTATTACACAAAAAAAAAAAAAAGGAGTTCTGGTACTTGAAACACTCATTCTCTTGCAGATTTATGGCATATTTAATTAGTCATTTGGAGTGCAGATCACTGCATTCACTGAGGATCAATATATAGCAACTGACAGCAAGCTGGTAAGGAAATATGGTTGAGTTTATCAGGATAGACAAAGCCTAAATCTGAGCTGAGAGGGTGCAGATGGGAGACATGGGAACATGATCTGCCCCCAGGCATCTGCTGCTGGCTCGAGGTGAGGCACCACAGGAAAACAGATGAGAGACAGAAGAGGAAGCACAGTACAACTCACAGATCGCGATACCCCAGCCTTGGTGGGATACAGGAGGGAGAAGAAGTGGGAAAGTACAGCATGTGCAGATACCAAAGGTCTTTGAAACCATGTGGGTTTGTAAAGGCTGCCAGACCGTGCTAACCATAGGCTATCGGTAGTTTGTGGGAAAATTCTGCTTAAGGCTGTGTGGTCTTTTTGAGCTGTGACAGGTATGTAACACTGTACCGTGAGAATAACATCGGACTTCAAGGATTTCAGCCCTGCCTTCAACTCCTTTTTACTCTGACTTCAGCTCAGACTTCAATAAACTTTAATTTCAGTTTGAACTCCAGCCTATTTTTGCTCAAGCTTTTGGCTTAAGGCTCCCTGCTCGGATTATTTTTGCACCCTCTCTTTTTAAGTCCTGTCTCTCAGTCACACAGCAAGGCACCAGCCAAGCCCAGCAGCAGGAGGGCTGGGGGTGCTGGGGGATCCAGCCTGGCCAGTCCCGAGGGGCACTTTGGCTCTGCTGTGCCTCTCCGTCCCCCTAGAAATGGGGACAAACTCTTCCAAAATCCCACCTGTACCAAGAGGATGCCAAGCCTCTGTTTCCCTTCCTCTACAGCCACCTGCATGTTTGGATTTTGCTGCACTTGCTGAGACCACACAGAACTCGTGGCCACTGTCAACAACACAAAAATCAAACCAGCTTCTTATACAACACGTCCTATTTTTGCATATTAAACCTGGATTATCCAAATATAAAATCTAACTGGGAGAAAACCTCTCAGCAGAATATTGTCCTTCCAACTGCCTAGAATTCCTTACGCTGCACGAGAAACAAAAGCTAAATTGAACAGCAAATAAACTCGTGTTTATTAATGCATCTATGGGAAGGGTTTTATTAAGGGGCCAGAAGTTAAATTGCATTCTAATAGGTAATAGTAAAAGCAATACACCGCAGTTTCTGGTAATACAGTCCCAGATTCAGACACAAAGAGCTAGGGTAACCTTCCAATTCTCTTCTTTCATTTGAGAGGCTACTGAGAACACTAGAGAATAACAGATACTGTTGTTAGTTGTCATACTGTGTCTATAATTACTTACTTTGTTCCTGAAGCCATCACCATGATAAATTTGCAGTTTTCCCCCATCTGCCAGGAGTAGTAATGTGCAATACATTTAACAACTGCATTTGCATATAGAAAGTATCATTGACCTTTGAATTTAAAAGGACAAAGATTTACAAGGACACCCCTTTGAAGCAAAGTGCTTAGTTTAGGAAAAATGAACCGGCGCGAGAGGAATAAAACGCCCGATCTGCCGCACGGAGGAGAAGTCGCAGGCTTTACAAGGAAGACATTTGAAACCCCTGCGAAACAGCTCCCTCGTGAGCAGCCACATAATAAAGGAAACAACTGTCAAGCAGGAGGAAAACGCTGGGGCAGGATTTGGAGCGTGTTCAGCGCCGGGGAAATGGGGGGGCTGCGGCAGAGGTGCCTTGGCTGGGAGCCACCCTCGGGAGCTGGGACCGGGAGATGGAAGGCACCCCACACCCCAGCAGGTGTTCCCGTAGAGGGAAAGTGGGGGCTTGATATTTCTGAGCCTGAATTTCAGCTCGCTGACCATTGCCGGCTCCTTTCCCAAGGGAAAGCTGCCAACAGTTTCTCTTTTCAAAACATCTCTCTCCGTTTCTCAGCACAGGCTCAGCAAACAGTGTTCCCTTTGCCAGAACAACTGTCCCAGGGGTTGTTTCCTATTCCTGACCCAATGGAGAGCAGTGTCAGTGCCATGGAGCAATAACAGACCTTTTTACACAGCGTGTTCTAAAAGGAACTGCTGGGATTGTAAATAAAGCTTCTTTCTCTGCTGACAGTCTATGGAGTCAATCTATTCCGTGTCCTACCGTGACAGGAAAGGCTCCAGACTCACCCCAAAACCTTTTAAGGGAAGATCACTGGAAGCTCCTTTGCTCTCCTGGCAGTAACTGGCCCAGCGCAGGACAAAAACACTGATAGGTCTCTTTAGCTGTTCCTCAGAAATGAAGCTGTTCTCTCTTGGGCTGTTTGCAAGAACCCACCCAAATCATCCAATACCCAAAGGAGGGCACGAGGCTTCTCAGAGCATTCTCGAGGTGTTGTAGCAGGTGTGTGGGATCTGTCCCTACACCACATTCAGCTTTGTTCTTTGTTTTTACATTATTTTCTTCTTTTATTAAAACCTTTTTGCTTTTTCAAGACACACTGAACTGTGCCGTCTCGCTTGTTATTTTAAGCCATTTTCTGTGAGGCGCTGGACACCCTCAGAGGTATTGAACCCTCGCAGAGCTTGTTACACCTGGCTCTTTGAAAAATTCAGTAGGGAAATGCAGGGTGACAGCCCCTGCTCTGCCTCCCANGACTCCCATCAGCTCTGGAACAGTCTCTGTAACACTGCAGATAAAGGGTATTGCCATGGTTTCATTTTCAGTTGTGACAAACTGACCGAGAAAGAGTCTTTCCTTCTAAAGGGCAAAGAACTAAAATTTAAAAAGAAAGAAAAAAGCGGAGGGAGGTGGGAGGTGTTTTATTAAAAAAAAAAAANGAAGCTGTTCTCTCTTGGGCTGTTTGCAAGAACCCACCCAAATCATCCAATACCCAAAGGAGGGCACGAGGCTTCTCAGAGCATTCTCGAGGTGTTGTAGCAGGTGTGTGGGATCTGTCCCTACACCACATTCAGCTTTGTTCTTTGTTTTTGCATTATTTTCTTCTTTTATTAAAACCTTTTTGCTTTTTCAAGACACACTGAACCGTGCCGTCTCGCTCATTATTTTAAGCCATTTTCTGTGAGGCACTGGACACCCTCAGAGGTATTGAACCCTCGCAGAGCTTGTTACACCTGGCTCTTTGAAAAATTCAGTAGGGAAATGCAGGGTGACAGCCCCTGCTCTGCCTCCCAGGGTTTATCTACAGGGCTGGCAGGAGCCTGGCTCTGCTCCCATGCAGGGAAACAGGGATTTCCAGCAGTGCTTCCTTCCCCTGGCACCTTGTCCTGCCCCTGCCCGTGCTTGGTTTGCAGCAGGTTTGCACCAAGGCATTGCAGAGAGCAGGGAAAGCAAGTTCCTGCCAGCAGGCTCGCTAAAAATAATGTGAATTTGCATTTATAGGGAAAATAGACTAATTTTTTCCCCCAATCCTGAGTGGCACCAAGGTCTGGGGAAGCCTTTTCCCTATTCTGCCTATTGCTGGCTAGACCCTCAGGCAGCTCTCCCAGGTCCAGGTCAGCCCAGGCACAGCCTGCACATCCCATTCCGATACTGCCAGAGAGTTTTCAGAAGGATTTCAGGGGCCTGATTTCCTTACTGTCAATAGCTCTTCCAGATAACCCATGGGAAGGAATTGCTACAGTTAAGTTTACCATCTCATCAATGAATTTTTCATAAATGCCACTTTGTGCCATAAAAATTTAAGGCATTAGTTCACAACACAATCCTAAATATGATTAATACAGACCACACATCCCTTGACTGCCACGCTACCATATTTTCACAATAAACCGTGATGATCCAAGATAAAATGACAGCAGCAAGTTAAAAGTCTGAGTTGAAGAGCTGTTGAATTCTGAATTTCTTAGAGCACGTTATTTTGGTCATTCTTAAAAGAGTTTACCCAGACTTGTTACTGCATCACCTCTCTGCTCTCCCCGGAGCACTGTGTGACTTCAAAGTACCCAGATTTATTTGTTCACCCTGTTTGCACCAGCAAAGGAAAGAATCAAAGCACTATTTTCTGACAATGTATTCCCTTGTGACTCAGACTGCATGGGTGGGGTTTAGCGTGTAACCTTAACGGTGAGCCAGCCAGTGGCCTGGGGAGAGGTACCAGCGGCATTCGAAATCAGTCAGGGATGGGAGATAACAAGAAAAGCAGGGAGTGACTCCCATCAACTCTGGAACAGTCTCTGTAACACTGCAGATAAAGGGTATTGCCATGGTTTCATTTCCAGTTGTGACAAACTGACCGAGAGTCTTTCCTTCTAAAGGGAAAAGAACTACAATTTAAAAAGAAAGTAAAAAGCAGAGGGAGGGTTTAAAAAAAAAAAAATAAAAGATAACCTGAGAAGAGCAGGGTGAATAACAAGGACAACTTCCTGTCTTCTCTCCAGCAATAAGTAAAATGCTGTGATTAAAAAAAAAAAAAAAANAAAAAAAAAAAAAGTTCCTGTAAAGAGAAAATGCAGTTCAGAGTGATCTGGATAGGATAATGCTTGGAAAAACTCAGTGTCACTGTATTACCTACGATTATTTTAACCAAGTCTGCCTGCGAGCATCCATAGGCACGGGAGAGGACATTTTACCTACTGCTCTTTTCATATTATATTTTTCACTTGGTTTTCCCATTCTCTTCACAAACTGACCTCAAAAGGGGCAAGAGTTTTCATCAATATCCCCGCCAAAGTCTCATGAAGTTTCAGCAAGGATTTTTAAGTTTATATATTCTTAATCCACTGGAGCACCTACATCTTTCCTCAATTGTCCATTAGAACATTCCTTGCATTTCCTGTGTTAGGTTTGTGGGCAGGCTGTGTTGATTCCCTCCTTTTCTTGGAGAAAATTCACAGTTAATTTTAAATAGACTTGAAGACTTTCCCAGTTCCAGCAACTTCTTTACTTAATCCTCACGTTGAATAACTGCACCTGGTGTACATGTATATTAAAAAAACCCCATTGAAATCTACTTTTCACAAGTATTTCCCCAACGCTTCCTGCATTAGCCAACATCCGCTGTGAAGAGTGTTTTCTGGAAGGGATACAAGCAACAACAAAAGCCGCAGGAGTCTGTGACAAGACAAACAATCAGGGAGACTTGTCAGAGGCACTGGCATAACTCAGCAAAGCCAAAGAGGACCGTGAAGGGCTGAGGAACACGGGGAGGTGCAGCTCCATCCTCCTCTCTCGGCAGAGGTGGGCTTGGTGAGTGGCTGCAGGACGTGGCTTGGGCTCACTCTGAACATCTGGTGGAGCTGGATTCCGAGCAGGCAGAGCAGCTCTGTCTCTGCACAGCGGCTGTGGTCCGCTCTCCCTGAGCCTGCCTGCCGCTGGCTCGCTAACAAAAACAAAATCAAACACCTGTGCACCAGCTATGGCAGGGCTGAAGTGCCAGCACGGCCCCATCTGCAGAGCACATCGTTAGCCAGCTCCTTCTCTCTGGGTGAGACACAAGGCAGATTCATCAGAGCAAAGCCACAGCACCACTAAAGGAACATTTTGTGCCCCAGCCTACTGCTCCACGCTTCTTTCTTTGCCTTTTCATGCTGCCACAATGGTGATGAATAGTGATAAAATATTCGTTGCTCTGCTCATCAGGTAATTCTCCAGGCCCTGGAACGGCCCTCTGAGCTCATCCCCTCTTCTTTATTGCCCCACCTGCCACTTTGCTGGCAGATCCTTCCAGCCTGCCATCCCCTCATCTGACTTCTCCTGCACTACAGAGCAGGGAGGTTTTTCAGAACTATTTAAGTGCTGCTGGATTGGGTCTGCCTGGGTTCCAGGGGTGGCTTCTGTGAGGAGATGCCAGAAGCATCCTCTCCTTCCCATCCCTCCTCTGGCTTCAGCAGCACAACGCCATCCAAGTCATCATACCTTACAGCTCAGGATGTGATCTCATTAGGCTGGGATTTGGTCAGGATTTTTGACTGAGATTATGGGAAAGCTCTGGGAGAGTGCGGGGGCACAGCCCAGCCTGGGCAAGGAGCAGCAGGAGTGAAGTGGCCCCGAGGGCTCCCTGCGGGTGCTCACAGCACCAGGGCCATCAGCTGCTCTCAGAAATAGCTGCCCCTGGGCACCTTCCCAGCGCCAGAGCCACTGAGCTCCTGGATGAACAGCACCACGCTCCACTGAGGGTTTGGTCAGCCCCCAGACCCCACTAAAAACAAACCCTTCCAAGCCAGGGTCACCCACAACTGCTCCAAACCCACCCTGAAGCACCTGCAGGGACTGCTCTGCCTGGAGGCTGCCAAACCCACCTGTCTGTTGCAGCAGCAGGTTCTGGAACGAGGCACAGGAGCTCCAGATTATTGATCCCTGCTCTGCAGGGGCCCAAACACATCCTGGCCATGCCTTCCGTGCATCCCTTCACACGACAAGGGCTTCCCATCCTATGGAAAGTGAGCGTGTTGGGAAATGAGCGTGCTCAGGCACCAGTATCCACAGCACTCCTGGGCAGAGCCAGACATAAATTGGGTTTTACCTCCTTCATCCCCAATGAACAGACCCAAATTCAGCTGTGTTTATTGCACATTTGTCTTTCCCTTAAACCTGTTGTGCTCTTGCAGCTGCCGGCCCTAGATTAGCATGGGGCTCTTTCAAATTTCTCTGAGGTATCTTTCATTTGATGAAAGTCCTCTCACCATCCCAGCCAAGACAGTGTAAAAAAATGAAGCTTCAGCAATTTCTCTTGAACTTTTCAGTCTTAAATGCTTGTTACTTCTCTGAATGCTAAATCAAGCCAGGCAGCGGAGCTGAGTAAGTTTGCTGTGTGCTGAAGCCTTTGCCAGGAATTCACTCCACCTCTCAGAGAGAGTTCTGGAATATCCTCACACACCTCAATACGTACCACCCAAAAATACCACTCAGACTAAAGCAGACACATGGAGTTCATCCTGCATGTATAAGAGAAAGACAAATATTAGTCCAGGTTTACTAAAACCAAAAAATAAGTAGAGATTCTCCTGGGAGTGGTGTTTCTTGGTTTGTTGTTTTTTGTTTGTTTGTTTGTTTTTTTGGGTTTTTTTTGTTAAATTTGAAGATTACAGTCAAGTTCATCTTCTTCCATCCCTTGCTCCAAACCCTTCAACAGAAAGACCTGCAGTATCAGAGTTATCAGGCTGGGATTACTTTTGTAATTATCCTGGGATGAAATGCAGTTCCCTTGACCAGTGTCTGAATAAATGGCTCGCAGCTTTCTTATCTGCTTCCTCCTGTTTACAATAATTCAGTTGTTCCAGCAATTTAAAGTGTAAATATCAACGACTCCTACACGGGGAAGGAAGTTGTGGAGGTGGGATACTTTCATCTCTGTGAATAGTGATGGATCCTGAGGCTGAACAGGGTCACAGTTAAACGTGAAAGGCAGAATTAAAGTCCCTACAGTCTTTTATTTGCTCAATGCACCATGCAGTGAAGTCTGCAGAACCTCTTCCCACTGGGGCAGGGAGCAGATCCAAACCCTGACCAAATCCCAGGGACCTGAAACACTTCCCAGCACAGAAAGACAAGGCAGGACTCGCAGATATGTCACGGAGCAGAGCCACTGACAAAAATGCAAATTCATCATAACAATTTTCTGGGGCTAAGCTGAACGAAGATGAGGTTGCTGCTGGAAAGGGCAGTCCTGGCACTCCTCACTCCAGTGATCCCCATCCCCTTTTCCTGGCCAGAACATACTTGCTACAGAACTTCATATAAAAAAAAAAATCATTGGTGTTTTATTACTGAATTAAAAACATTTTCCCCTTTCTGAATGGGAACACAGAACGCAAACACCGGGTTTTTTTGTGCTGCCACAGTGGTGATGGCATCGTGGTGACCTTGAGTCTGCTTCAGCTGACTATTACATTTCCCCCTCATTTCCAGAAAACTCTCACTGCAGCATTCCAGACATGTATGGCACGGAATAGCTCCATGGAAAAGAGGCAGGGAGAATAAAGGAATCTACTGCCAGAACTATCCATCCTCCCTGCTTCTCCCAAGCCCTGTGCAAACGAGCCCTTGTGCACCACGCTCTTCAGCTCCAGAGTAGCCACGAGGATTTCCTACCCTACAACCTCCTCGGATGATGCTCTGAAAAAGCCTTTCATTGACTCACTCGACTTAATTGGGAGCACAGCAAACAGAGCAGAGCCTGGGGTTTTGAGATAGTAAAACACATTTTGTTCAAAACTGGGATTACTCCATGATAAATCCATTTGCAAGCAGATAAATGCCAGCAGAGAGACTAGAAATGGGAAGTGTCTGTTAAATAAAGCAGGTTACTGAGGGGAAAAAAATAGAAAAAGGGAGATTTGGGTTTATTTTGAACAAATAAGCCAGGGTTTAAAGGTTATTGCACTAAAGCAAAGGAAAAGACAAAGCAGACTGTAATCCAATTCAATGTAATAAGCAGTAAATTAAAGAGTTGGTATTCCTACAGCACATATTGATTACAGTATTCTTCTGTACCATGTTTGGTGCTGGCAAATCTATACACATCTTATTACTCTTCACAGGATACAGAGCAGAGCACTCGGATTAATTTCAGGCCTCATATTTAAACTCCTCTGCCAGCCTGAGAGCTCTGGGTATAAAAGAGAAAACTCCCACTAAGCTTATTTACTCAGAGAAGCAGAGAAACCACACGGATCCAAACAAAGAGCTTCACCAGTGTTCTGCCAGGTCACTCAAAGCAAACTGCAAGGAGCTCAGAAGGAGCAGGCCCATGGGCCAACCCCAGCATTCACAAAACACAGGCGTTGTTTCTGTGTTAGGATTTGGGAAATCAGCATAAACCACCAAGAACCATTGTCACTAAAATGATCATGACTTTCTCCTGATGGTCACATCTGGCAGATGCTCAGTGTTTACTCTGGAGACGGTTTTCACTTCCATGGTCATCCCCACCACTTCTCCACCTTTCCCTGTGCCACCTCTCATCCAGAGAAGCAATTCAACGCCTCTTCTTGAAACAGAACACTGCTTTCCTGCAGGCCTGACATTTGTTACCTTTATTTTGCCCTGTTGAGACGGGATGAAATACATAATCAAATATGTATGTGCATTTCTGCTGGGTATTTCCAGGCAGCAGCCAGCTCCTGCATTATCTTTCCCTTCAAAGGGATACGTACGATGCACAGCAAAGAAATAACAAAGGAGGAGATGGACAGAGTCATTCAACTTCCATCCAAAATAATAACAGGTAGGAAAAAAAAAGCTGTCCATGGACCAAATTCTGCAAATGGTACAGAAAAAAATATCCATTTTTTTACCTTTCTATTCCTAAAAGCTTCTCAACAATGAGTATTAATTTCTCCTGAAATAAGGATGGGATAATTGCATTCAGTCTTTAATATTAATTGCCATGTAAGCTGCTCTAAAAAGGTTTGTTATCTCCACTCCCACACAGGTAAGCCTAGTCAAAGCCACCTTGGTGGCCAAGGTAACACTCCCCAGTAAAAATGGATTAAATCAGTGGGCCAGCAGTGAGCTCTCTATTTAAAAAGCCTGGCTCATTGCGTGGGGTGACAGCACAATGAACTAACACTGCTACCTGCAATTGCGGGAGCTTTTAAAAACCCTGGGATAGCACTCAAGTCAATGCATCAGCCACTTGAGTTTCTTTAGCAACCTGATCTGGATAATTCAGCTGAAATTTTAGAAGACAGAAAAGTGTGCTAGAGAATAAACAAAGCCCAACCAATTTTCAAGCTCCATTTTATAACCAATAAGAACTTAGAAACAATTATTCTGAAGCAACAGATCTGGGCAGATTAAAGCTCATATGTAAAAAAATTACATTCTATAATATATTTGACCAGTCTAGAATATAAAGTAGTTCTTGGAATTTTACTTTAAAGGAATCAGGACATGTATTTATATTTTGTCTTTGGTTTTTGGTTTTTTGGGTTTTTTTGTTTGTTTGTTTGGGGTTTTTTTTTAATCTTAATTGGTGCTAACTACCACATTATCTTGGTAATTCTCTCTCCTCAAAGCATTTCCTTGGATGGCACAGCTGGAACTGGAGCCAGAATCCTGCGGATGGAAGGGATGACCCACAGAGCCTTTGCACATGAATTAAAAGGTTGGCTGTTGCCCTAATTAAATGGAAGTGATGTCCTGTTTATCACCAGACACAGCCTTTGAGACAAGAACTACAGGACAAAACCGCTGCAAAGATGTTTCACCCATCAGAGGTTCAGAACTGGCTCTTAAGGTGGGCGCTGCAGGAACAGCACTGCAGACAAGAGGAGAAGGGGACACAGGAGAAAATTTAAAGAGGAGGACTGAGAGAACCAGACCCCGAAAGAGATCATATATTGAATTTGATGAAAATTGCGATAGCCAATTGTGTAATTGGAATAAAGGAGAGAGTCACTGTCGCACTCTTTTCCCCTTGGGTGGCTGCAGCTAAGGCTCTGGGTGAGCTTTCTCACCTGGAGTGTTGGTTTAGTCAGCAGGCCAAAGCCACCTCTGCACTCAGCGACCTGCTCAGTGACACTGAGATTACCAGGCATGCAACGTTGCAAAATCAAGCAGCAATAGACATTTTACTGCTTGACCGTGGACACGGCTGCCAGGACTTTGAGGGATGAGCTGCTTCAACCTCTCCTCGCACTCAGAATCCATCCACACTGACATCCAGAAGCTGAGGGAGCAAGTGAAGGAATTAAAAGTTGAGAACTCAGATTGGATCAATGAACTTCTTGGACGATGGGGGTTGACAGGATGGGTTTCATCATTCGTTAAAGGAATTTTTGGGTTGCAATCATTGTTTTTACTCTTGTGTCTACCCTGTTTAGTCAAGTGTCTCCAGAAATCCACTGGGGAAATTTTCATAGTTAGAAAAAACACAGGAGTTGTGGAATCCTTTAAACCCCTCAGGGGAATCCTAGGGGCCTTGTCTTGGAAGAATACACCGTAGAGTCTCCACCTAAGCTGAAAGGAAAGACTTCCCCCGTGCTGCCTTGCACACTGTGTAATCCACCCCAGCCTCCTTCTCCCCACGTGTCCCGAATTCTGGCGGTTTCTCCTTGCCCAGTTTCCCCTCTGGTTGTGGAATCCCTGGTGGCCTGCCCTGTCTTCCCGACAGGGTTCCAGCTCCAGGTGTTTGCTCCCCGTGTGCCCCGCTCTGCCGCACGCCCTCTGCGCACACGCTGCTCTGCTGGCCGTAATTTCCCCGCACAAACGCTCCTGCTGCGCCAAACCAAGGATCGCTGCGCTGCCTTGGCCAGGTGGGAAGATGCTGCAATTTCGAGTCATCCATCTGACCCTAATTCGCCATCAAGGGCCCTGTGGGTTTTTAATTGCGGACTGGCTGTGCTAAAGCTGTCAGATGGGTTACAAACCCACAGGACAGATCTCCAGGTGTCCAGGAGGTTTCCAGCGCACAGAATGGAAATAGAGGCTGCTCCAGAGCGCAGTGGATTGCACAGGATGTTCAAAAGGAGATAAAACAACCAAAAAGGCAAAAGAAAAATATTACAAAAAAAGAACAAACAAAAGCCAAACAAAAACTCCACTGTTTCTGCTTGTTCAGAAAATAAAAGCCAAATGGCCCTGCAGCCAAGTGACAAAATGATAAATATTTCCTGAGAAGTTGCAGAATGGATAAACCTGATTCATATCAGACTGAAACACAGCAGAGAGCTTGACCTGGAGAGCTGAGAAGGATTAGTCCTGATTCAGCAAGGACAGAAGAATGGAGACGCAAGAACCTTTCCTCCTGTTCATCTCTGATCTCCTCCCCAGGCTCCATTTTTACACCCCAGGGCTGCCACACCTGAGGCCATTCCTTGCTTATTTTACCCGAAGTAATGATTATTATTATTATGCCATGTTTCAAGTACTACCTGGATTTTCTGTATTAAATACAGAAATTGCAAAGTCCAGAGATATTATGTCTTTAACTACAGACCACCAGCTGCCAGTCATGATGAGCAATGTGTAAAAATTATCCTAAAAAGCCTCCACCCCCTGGAAAATTCTGTCCTGGATTGTATCTCCTGTCAGATTTACCTAGCAGTTTTCTATAAATCAATTGCTGTTAAATAATTTTATCTATCAACAAAAAGGACTACAAGAACCACTAAGTTTTTGTTAGTGCTACTTGAGAAATAAAGAATTTGGAGGCTTTTATCCTAAGACAAGCAACACAGAAAGGTTTGGGGTTTTTTTAATGAATTTTTAGAAAAAGTGCTAAAAACTTGGTAAGAAGCAATCTTTGTTGAGAAAAAAAAAGCTTTTAAAATGCTATTTAAACTGCATTTTAATAATATCTTGGTTAAAATTGTGAAACAGAGCCACACAAAGGAGATCCACAATGGTTGAAAACTTCATTAAATTGTCACATGAGGATATTACTCATGAGGATATTGGGGAGAAAAGTAACATTTTACAGTCCCTCTCAAACCAATTTCACAATGGAACATTAACTGTGATAGGACGAGTATCTCGGTAATAATTGAATAAAACAGTCATTAAGAACCTAATTTCTTGTGTAGCCTGTAAGATTTTGAATTTTTAACTAAATGAGGAATCAATGTTGAGCTAAATTGTGAGAAAAATTATTTGATGTTGCTGCACTAAACTCATTAAAAGATAAACTCGCAAATTAATTTCAGTTCCTACACTAACAGGTTCAGAGATGCCTCCTCAACAACAAGGTAAGTAAAAATTTCAATTGAGTCAGTATTTGTGGCGTAAACCAACTGTTCAACACCCAAAATTTCTTTTTTTTTTTTTTTTATGCAGTCAAGGACCCTCTCCAGCCCAGTGCAATCCAACAGAGCAGTAAATGGAATCCCAGAATGGCTTGGGCTGGAAGGGACCTTAAAGAACATTTCATGCCATGGGCAGGGACAGCAAATTGGACAGAATTTGGGAGCCTGCAGCGAGATGTGCCGTGTTTGGGGGAGCTGGAGAAGCTGTAGCAGCCCCTGGGTAACAGCCAGGGGCTGGTGATCAGCAACGACCTCTAACAACCAGGAAAGGCTCCAGGAGAGACAGCAACAGCCTGGTTTGGGGTGGGAAAATGCTCATATTCTGGGATGGCAAAACTGAGTCACTAACGAATAGTTCAGAGACGCTGCTGTGACAGACGTTATGTGCGGCCGCTGGCAGCACCCTCAGAAAAGGAGAAATTGTGGCACTGATAAGCTGAGCACAACTTAATTCTCCTGAAACTGCTTTTGCCCAAACCCCCGGGGTCCTCAGTGGCTGGTTTGTCGCGGTCACCAGCTCCTCCCCGCCAAGCCTGGATGTGGCTCTTGGAGCTCCCCTTGGCCTGGATGACAACTTGGGGACCTTGTGGCCTCACCCAGCCCTACGCCCCTGGGGGCCATCAGGGCTTCCAAACCCAATGCGCTCCAAATCCTGCTGCTTTTTCCAGCTGCTCATTGATCTATTAATCCAGTTTGGGGTAATGAGCAAACAGCCAGCCAGCCGGCAATAGGTCAAAGCCAGCAGCTAAATAGTCAGTGACACCTCGTCCCCTGTGCCCAGCCCTGCTGTAAAATACATGCAGGCACTAACGGGAGGATTCACGGAGCTCCTGGAGCCAGAAATGCTCACTGCTGATTCCTCCACTGCATTGCCGTCCAAACTATGGAACACAAGGTGATAAAAACATACTTGGAGGGGAGTTTATCCCTCTTGTGCAGCATGGCTTGGCCCTAAAAGTCTCCATGAGCCTCCTCTCCTGGTGCTAAACCCCACCTGAAAGCAGGGCAGGCTGGAAAATGCACACACCGGGTGCCTGCACAAACCAGTTTATGCACAGCCATGGAAAAAGGAGGTGGGAATTGTGCTCCTGCCTCTACCCCGTCATTTAATTTCAGAACTGCACTTGCAGGGCAGGGACAGTGAAGTTTGACACCTTCCCTCCACCACAGTCACATTCCTGGAGTCACGTCCCAAATCACAGGGGCAGGGACAGGTCCAGAAATCATCTCCGTAACAAGTCACTTAAATATTTTTGATGTGTGCAGAGAGTTAATTGCATCGAAAATGATTTTATCAGCAAGAGACTGCCCAAGATGATGCAGGAAGCATCTGGTAGTGCAAGAAATACAGTTTGTGGTTTCCAAGGCCAGCAAGCAGCTTTTCATTTGCGCTTCCCCCAGCAGCACGTGTGATTGTGGCCACTCACAGCTAGAAGATGATGCAGATTATTACCCACGGAGTTCTGGGGTACAAATGAATAATGGAGCTATTCCAATCTAAAGTCCCAGATGGAGAATTGCTTACAAGCATCTGAGAGTATAAAAGTTTTACTCTCCCATCATAGTCCCCAAGGGAAGCCCCATAAATGTTTCTAACTGGAGGCTCTGCTACCAACAGCTCGTTTTCCCTCCTGCCCCCAGAAAGGCCATGAATCACAGAGCTTTTAACCAGCAGTTTATACGACATCCTCCTCTAATGGTTCTGGGGGAAAATACCAAACTGCAACAGCAAAACATCAACCGCTGCCAGTGATTAGAACTACAATTAATTTGCTGTATGGATAAAAAATCCCCATCAGGCCATGAATGAGGGCACTCCCAGGAGCAAGATGTGAAGAGCATTAGGGGCTTGGGAAGGAGATGGAAAGATAAAAGAGAGATCACAGAAAGAGAGAAATGCCCTTTTTCTGAGCTTCTTGTAACTTTAGTGCTGAACAAGGCAAATATATCAACCTGCTGCCGTAAACTCACAAAAGGCTCCTCTCAGCACAACTTAAAACATTTCCCATGCATGGTCTGCACCAACAAGAAAAAAGTGCTCGAGATTCTCCTCCCGATTCTGCCATGCACCAGTGATTCCTGAAACAGCAGGCAAAGCAGATGTTGTGCTAACTTCCATGCAACGGCATGTGACAGCCACCTTGATTGTCCTTTCCCAGCCATTTAATTCAGTTACTGGGGGAAACACTGACACTGACACATCTGCAAATGCCATGTGTTCCCATAAATCAAGCATTTGTATCCTTTTTTTTTTTTTCCTTTTTTTTTTTTCCCCAGAAAAACCATAAACCCAATTTGGAAGGTACTTAATGGAACATCACAGCACCAGAAGCACCAGCAGATGTGATGTGGCTCCAACACCTCTAAAGGAAAAAAAAATGCCCCAAAACATTGAGCGTTTGAACACGACTGGATTTGCATCATTGTAGGGAAAGTGGGAAATTTATCCCTATCCAGTTCTAACCTGGGAAGACTCATGAGGGTCACCCAAGAGGAAATGTGTCAGCTGCAATAAGCTGTCAGCAGATCTGTTCAGCTACAAATCTCCTCAGAGAGTATCTTCCCTTCCTAAAGCCCAAAATCTGATGCCAGTAACAACACAAAAATTAACTTTATTCGGCAACAGTTTTGTGTTGATGTGGGATACCTGCAAGGCAAGAGTTAATATTACATGGTTTACTTTTAATCAGAGAAAATCTGCATGAATCAGAAGGTTGCACCGGTTCCAAGGACATGAAACAATCCAAGACAGACAAAGGCTTCAGGGTATTACCTCCACAAAAGGGCAATCACAGACCAAAACAAAACATTTCTAGGAACAAAAGAAAGAAGTCAGCTTCACAAAGTCAACAGTCTCGCTTTCCAAGTGCCTGCAGAAAGAGCAAAAATTTCATTCCAAGACACCGCTGCTCTTCTCAAAAGCCCTTCAGTCTTCTCCTCTCTATAATTTCCTCAGGGTGAAAGATGCATGAGGAAAAAAAACCACCCAGTGCTTTTAAGCAGCCCGAAATAAATGTATTGTGCAATACTGCTGTTGAAGTTCAAGAGTAAGGGAATCCACTTTGTCACAGTCACTTTCAATGAACACTCCATTTTATGATAAGTTTCATAAAAACTGCTTAATTCAACATTTATGAAAGTACTGAAGATAGATGAAAGGTGTAGAAATAGGAATCTTGCCAATCAATCATGCTGTTGAGAACGAGCACCCAAATGATCAGAATGAAGATAGGCTTTTCATGTACATATGGTCTGCCAGATAGAATGATTGAATATTCTAGCATTTTTAATCAAATTGTTCCTGCCATTGTGCTATCACGCTCAAATATTTTCTTCTCCAACTGAATATTAGCACTCTCTCCCCCTTGGGATTGAGTTGCTTGCGATGTTCCCAAAGAGAAAAGGAAACATCCTGGGTAAAGGTGCTCGGTAAAAGATTGAGTGAGGAAAAAATTTAATTTTAACAGATTTTTTTACCAAAAAAACCACCCTGATCAGTGGTGAACATGGAGGCACAGCTTTAAATTATATTACAAGGGAGAATAATACGGTTTCATGCCAGATAACACAATTTGCATCTCAAACTACACACGCTAGAAATGTTCTGGGACAGAGACCACGTTTGAATAAGGAACTTTGATAGCTTTTTGTTCAAGGAATAGCATACCCAGCCAGGGCAAATTGCTGGAAATTACACTCCTGGGAATAATCATGCTGCGAGACTTTCAATGAAAACCTGAACATTTGGGTGAATCTGTCCTAAAAAATACCCAGCCAGGGCAAACTGTGCCTTCTTCCTTCTACCTGTGAGGTTTTCCATATAAGAGTTGGAATAAGAGCCCAACCTGGGATGGAACGGGAAACTGAACTTTGCTGGCTCTCCTCTCAGAGCTCCAGCCTACGAGCAACAGAGAGAAAAGCCTTATTTATTAGCTCAAAAAAACAACAACAAAAAAAAAACACAAAAAAAAAAACAAAAACACCTTTGAAAACAACATTTAATAAAATTCTCCTCAAAAAGACCCATGTGAGATCAGCCCAGCTTGGTGCAAAAAAGCAGCTAATAGGATTTCTCCTAATCCTTTTACATTTTTGGAGACTACAAGAAATAGGCTCAGGATTCTGAAAGAAAAGAAAGGAACCCCAAGCTCTTCTGATTTCCATATTCACCTAGTTCCCCTTCAATGGAATTGTAAAAGTTACAGTTCAAGTCTTAAGTGATAACATATGGTGCAATAAACACTATTATCAGCTTGATGAGTTATTGTAAGTAACCACCCAAATTACCAAAGCATTTCCTTGGGGTGGAACAAGCTGGAACTGAATACAGATTCCCTGTAATTTCACAAGTGGGAACATTTATCACAGCGAAGTTGTGAATTATTTTTGCCTGTTAATACCCTGTAAGTGCCAATGTTCTCTTTCAACGCTTGCAATATCTGGTGGAAAGATAATGATTCCTGTAAAATTGATTGTTCCCCTTTGACTAGTAAGAGAAGTTTGTAGTTTGTAAATACTATGAGACAAAGGCACAGGCACAGTGCTACCACTTAAATCATCTGCATCAGGTTCTTAAATACTTCTTCCCCCTCTGCTTCTTCAGTTCTGCACACGGAGCAGGACAATTAGAACAGTAATGCTGAAATAATCAACCCAAATTGTTACTAGAGATATCCAAAGTCTCTAATAAACGACTCTACAGAAGGGCAGCTACATCTGTTCAATCCCATGGCCTGATTTCCTCCTTTGGTGCAACAGAACAGAGCAACACCATCCATTTCAAAGTCTCCAAACCTCTAACTGGGCCCTGCTCACCATAGGATACACTAAAAAAACACCTTTGAAAACAACATTTTTTTCATTTTCACGAACTCCAGCCTCAAGTTCAATTGCACAGAAGGAGGATTTGGAAAGAAAGATGCACTTTCAAGGGACCAAGAGAAGAAAATATTCTTTTCACTTCTGGCTCTTGAAGAACTTTCCAAACCAACAGAGAACAGGCTACCTATTGATGAAATCTGCAGGAGCTTTCCATGGATTTCAGGAGGGCCTTGCCAAGACAGATGAGGCAATCCATCACCTCGGAGCCAGCTGCTGCTCTCTGGAATTGATATTGCAGAGCAGGTCAGGAATCCCAGATGCAGCAGTGGGTTTGTGTGGCGGTGTTGGGTGCTCCAAGGCCTAACAAGCGCTGAGCTCTGCGCTGGGTTTCTCTTTTGGATTGCAGCTCCTGGGACATTTTCAGCATCACCCTGTGGATTATGTGTTGTTTAATAGGCTGAGTCGGGGTTCTGCCTGATCGGGATGGAGGAGAGCAGGGAAGTCTGGAACATTAACAACTTTAAATCCCAATTGTTGAGCAGCTGTAGGAGCTTGTGTTGTCCGAGAGCTCCACGCCCTGCTGCTGCCGGCCAGAGCTGACCCAGGGGCTCCGAGCCGGCCAGGAGCAGAGCTGCGCACCCCACACAGACCCAGCTGGTCACACACTGCCCATGTCCTGAGGAACCAGAGCTGCGCCCCAAAGAGCCAAGCTGGGCTGCCTGCCCTGACTGACCCCTGCAAACAGGGGCAGCACAGAGCTGGGACACAGGGCAGAGGGACAGGGCCGCCTCCAGCTCTCCTGGGACACCTCGCACCCAGCGTGTAACACAGCAGGGCTAAAAGTCACCCAGTCAGCAGCAAGGGCAGCTTTGGGTTCCTTCTGCTTTAAGCAAAAGGCTCCCCCATCCTCCTCATCTCCAAAAATACCACAAAAAGACAGGCTGCTCCTGCAGCTCGCCACATCTGAAAATCATTTCTGTTTCATGGAGGGGGGAGAAATAACCAATAAAATAAATCCAGTCTGATTATTTTGAAAAGGACAAAGACAACAGAGGTGACAGAGGTGTAATTGTTCATCAACCTTACAGCACTTCCCAGTAGAGCTATTTAACATTTGATTCCACTGATAAGAAAAATAATAAACAAAGTTATTATGAAAGCTCTCTATCTGTCAGCCAAAAGTTCAGTGAATCATTTATGAATGTGTACCTAGAGCTTCTTTCCCTTCTATTCTCTTTTCCCATCAGAACCTGAAGCTAGTTACTTTTTTTAAAGTGTTGTTTTTATTTCTTAAATCAACCTGAAAGGAATAAAATATTGCAATAAGCAGAAATACAAAATAAATGTTTGCAGATCTGTAATTCTTCGAAATGTCAAATAAAAACATAAAAACGTATGCTCTGTAAGTTTTCAGCTGAACTTGGCATGACAGTCCATCTATTATTTAAAAGATGTTGAAGCTCAATTCATGAATTATTAAATTCTTGTTACATTTAGTTTTCAAGGGAAAAAATTATTTCATTCAATAAAGGAAATTCAATTCGCTCTGTAATACTTTCCTAAAAAACATGGAATTTAAAGCTACTCTGAAAAATAGAGGAAATGACTAGTCCAAGCTTCATAACATTACTGCCTCATTAGAGGGATGCTCTGAATATTCAAAACCCATCGACAAGCCCTCAGCATCCCCACCTCCACTGCAGAAACATCCCACGTGTGAAACCCCCTGCCATGCAGGAGAGGGGCTGGAGGGAGCTCCTGAACCTCGATTGGGATTGGGCTGGGATCCTCCAGCCTGCTCCCTTCCCACATTTCTCATCAGTGTCCTCAAACCAAGCTCGCACCACGGCACAGCACAGGAAGGCCCGACAACCAAAGTTCTCTGCTGAGACGTTGAAAATTTGGGTTCCAAGTCACACCCAGGAGCCCTCAGAAGGTGTCTCAGAGGGGAAGAGCCACCCACCAGAGAGACCCCAGGCTGCTCCCCTGATGAAAACGGGGTCTTTGGAGTTGAAAAGGGTATATCCCTCTTCTGAAGGGCACTCCTGGTGATGACTGCCTGGATAATTTCAGAAACCTCTTGCTGGTCCCCTCAGCCCACACCAACTTGTGCAGCCGATGGCCACAGTGCCAGGAGAGTCAGAGCTGGAACAGGAATCCCCTGCATCCCTCCAGGGCAGCAAACCAGACCTCGCCCAAGGGAGCCTTAGTTCAACCAACAGACCTCTGCTCTGCACCTCTGGAAGTTCATCTGTACAGTCTGCTAATCCAAGATTGGTTCTACTCTAGAATGAGGACTTAATAGTTACAGGGATTCAAAAGAACCAGCTAACTGAGCTGATTTAATAAGAGACACAAAACAAACTCAATGGCACTACTTAGACTGCCTAATAAAGTTATTTCACTGTACTCTGGGGGTTGGCTATTCAATTGGCTTCTAAAAATCCATGCTGATATTCCTCAAAGGCTCTGAACAACAAACTGTCACAGGTGCAGCGGCTGCTCTGTGTGACAGGTATTTCAAAGGCAGCTACTCAAGCATATAATCCCTCAGATAAAAAAGAAAAAAAAAAAGTAATAAAATTATATTATGATGAAGCTGCCATAATCATCAACCAAATTTACAATGCCTAACTGATTAGCTTACACAGATAAATCTTCCAACACCCACTGGGGTAGTTTTCCCAGTAAGAAGATAAACCCTGAGTTTATTTGCCACATTTTTTTAAGAAATGGTTTAAGCCACCAACATTTCAGGAGCAAGCCAGAAGAAACACTGCTATTCAACAACAACAAATCCGCCTCTAAAACACAAAAATGTTAAATGCAAGCCTTGTAAAATATTCATTCATTTAGCCGTGAGTTAATACATTTTCAAAGAAATTTTGACATGATGTCATCATAAATGCAAACTAGCGCGGAACTGCTGGAATTATTTTCTTAAAGTGTTTTATCTGTGTTGGCCTCCTGACATTTCTTCAGTGCTCAACCCTAAACACGACTCATTTCCACAGCCAGGCACAAGGATGTCAGGTAAACACCCCTCCATGTCTGGATGCTCTGTCAGAACGGGTTCAGAGAGAAACTTCAAAGATCTCTGCGTTTTCCACCAATTTCTGCACCTCAAAAAAAAAAAAAAAANAGAACCAAAAAAGAAAAAAAAAAAAAAAAAAAAAAAAAAAAAAAATTCACACAATCTCCCCATGCTGCATCCTGACTTGGAGCAAGTAAATCACTCTGCTCAGAGTTAACTACTGGGTGAAAGGACCTGGATCATTCCTGAGGAGCCAAGGGTCCTTGGAATATGAGAAGAACAGAGGAGAACTGGCTGATTGTCTTCTCATTCAGCATGAGAGTTTGTGACCTGTGTCTGAATGTCTTGTTAAAATCACCCAGCTCAATAACAGCTCCTGCAGGAAAAATCCAGCCTCTCTGGTGGTATCCAGGGATGAACACGTCCAGTTTCCCAGAATACACCATTAGCTGGGACTTCTTGTTGGACTGGTATTCTCTTTATGATGATACATGATGCCACTCTCAAAGAACAGTGATTTAGCCTTCTTTGTAAATAGAGCTATTGATTGGAGCTCCTTTAGCAGCACTTCTCCCACCCTGGCTGCTCTCAGGCTCCATAAAACAAGGAGCCATTCCTGCCTTTAGGTCTCCCCCGAGGTTTTTGGTACAGCCCAAACTTCCAGCTCAGAAACAAATTGAAAAAGAAATAAAACCACCTATTGAGTACCAGGTGGAGGTTTTTTTTTCCTCTTTGGACATCTTGCATTGCAGGTCTGTGCCCATGACCAAAGCCCGGATGTGCCTGGAGCAGGAGGGATGAGCCATCCCTGTCCCGTGGTGCGGACAGAGCCGTGTCCCCGTGCCCGTTGTCCCCTCTGCTGCCACCTCCAGAGTGGGCAAACCCCATTTCCCTTGGGGACAGTGCAGGCTCTGAATCGATACCACAACAATCTTAGTGGGCACGATATCACCACTTAAATTGCTTGCTGAGCTCTCTGTGCTTTCCAGGGTAGCCTGGGATGTATTTTTTGCCCTTTAACTGAAGCATTTTGTCAGTTCCTGATTGAGAGTTACATAAATCAAGGTTCAATGCATCTTCACTCTTCTCTGACTCAAACTACGCAGAAATATTTTTGGTAGCTGTGCAGAACACTGAAACACAAAAATAACTTCTAGGGAAGCAGTACTGGCACAAGAAGCATATTTTAAACAATTGAACCAAAGTAGCTGGTGCTGTTTGAAAGGCGAGATTTGTAAACTAGCTGCATGAGTCCCACCATGGGACAGTTCCAGCTGTCTGGAACTGAACTCCCAGAATAAACAGAAAAGGGTTATTTTCAGTGAATATTATGTTGCCAAGTTACCACATAACTTCCCTATAAAACACTTCCATCTCTGTGTGTATTAAAGAAATCCAACTTTTCCTCTGCCTGAGGTGAGTGGAGGGAGAAGCAGCAATCACATTCTCTGCCACTGATGGAGATGCAAAGTCAATCACTTCCGAGCTGGAAATGTCAGATTTGAGACTGGCTGTGCAACCTCAATTTGCCCCCTCGTGCCTGTGCATAATGATGTGGGCTTTAATTACCTGAACATGATCTCCAGTTTTAAGATCCTGCCTCAATCAGCCCAGGGCTGGAGGAGTGAGGTCTGTAGGATTATATACCAGGCAACATTAAAGCAGGCAAATGGATTATCTGCGTGTATCAAAGTCGCTCCACGACCTGAGAAGGGAATTAAAGGAAGAATTCCAGCCTTTTTCACCTCCACTACTCCCTCCATAATCATGAGACTCACAGAACAGACATTTCTCTGGTGCCCCTGACAAAAAACATGCATCTGCATTTCCCAAACTCCCCACAGCAACGTTTTAATGCTGAGGTCAAGCTCTAACAAAGCCCCAAGGCTGATGGTTATCCAGCCCCACCATTTATCACAGTTTAATAAGGCTGACATTCTGGTTGACACTGTTGAAGATTTTACCCCCAGGCCAGTGTTTTCTGAGACCAGAGGAGTTTTTCCAGGGATGCAAACTCTTTCCCAGATTTTTACTCCTCAGTGTACCTTGGACAACTGTCTCCAAGCCAGGCCTAAAGTGTCCATGGAACCCTCACCCCAGCCCGGAGGTCTGATTGATCTGTAACCCATCCCAGCACTGACTGGCCTTTAATCCCAGCTCTAACCCTTATCCTCCTCTAGGACGAGCAAAACATCTTTGGTTGAGATCTGAAATAAATTGGAAAGTGATAAGTAAAATAGGTAATTTCATTTAAGCAACAACAGGCTGATTTTCCAATTAGGGTTCCAGTTTTTAAGGTCACCTCCATGGCCCTCTCCTGTATCAGTTCTGGGCTCCTGCAATGCAGGTTGTGCTCTGAAATTCGCTACAATTTAAAACCATTTAATATTTAAAACATCGCTTTTTTCCCCACCATTTATAAAACAAAATTAGATGCTACTGTTGAGTTTTTAATTCAAACTCTGTAAGGAGCAGTGTGAGAAATGCTTTAAATTATCGAGCTTTCAGCACCACTGCAGTATTTATGAAAAACCAGAGAGAATCCCTTAGCAGGGCACAGCTGACACACGAACCTCAGCATGAAAAACTTTCGGGAAATTCTTCTGATTAAGGGAGAATCAGCACTTCTCTACCCTCTCCTGGCCAGAGCCCAAACTCTCCCGTGTTGCTGCTTTCATCCCAGGCTTTGGAAGGCAGGCAGCTCTCAGCATCCATCCAGCAGGGAGTGAAATCCATCCTGCTGCAAGCCTGGTGAAACTGGGAGCTCTGCCCTCACCTTCCTTCAGCTCCAAAGTGTGCCGCAGCTTCAGAGTCATTTTTTTCCCCCCTGTAGATCTTGTAAGAGCCACAAATCCCTGGTTACTTTTGATTTACAGTAGAGGCAAGGTCATCCTTATAATGAAAAAAAAAAACAAGGTCTGTATTTTCAGACACCAAGATACAATTTATCATAGAGATCAATGACACTTTTATTCTTTATAGAGATGAAGTATCCATTTTGCAGTAAAATTATCAGAGGGGTTTTCTCCTTTTTCTCTCCTTTAAAAGCCTCTTGCAGGTGCTGCAGCAGTTGAAAACCAAATTGTAACAGAACATTTTAGCATTAGCATCCAGTTCTCCTGGCTGTCTTTCTAAAATAGATTTCACTTTTCTTATATCAGTGGCTGGAAGAAAAGGGAACGGTGAAATCTGCGAAACCAGACATGTTTGGGTGGTGAGAGGTAATACTAATGGTACCCCCTGAGTAAAGAGGTCTTTCTAAGCCCTTTCAATTAAAATAATTGCCCCTTCCCAGCTCTCCCAATGTCCTCATGTCTGGGCAGTCACGCCAGCCCGTGCCAGGCTGAAGCAGCCACCGTGGATGATCCATGGAGTTACCCAGAATCACCTTTTTTTCCTAACAGGACTTTTAGTTTTTGCTTCATTTGAAGTCCTATTTGTAAGATGTTTTTTAGCTCATCCCCAGCAGCGCTTCTGAGCATCCAGAAACCATTCGGGGCATTTTCATGTGCTAAGACTGGGTAATTGAAAAAACAGCTTTTGAGTTTATTTAGGAACTGAAGCCACAGGAACATTCTGCAGGTAGGGAATAGAGAACTGCCTGTCCCAGATGTATTTACTGCACTGACCCAGATGGGGATCCCTGGGACTGTTCTCCCCAGGCTGCTCCCAGCCGGGACAAAACCCAGACACCCCTCAGCGCCAGCTCAGACATTGCACTGTCACCGCCCCTGACACAGGCACAGCTGGGTGAAAACATCATTTCTTGGCTTCTTTGCCATCTTTTCAAACAGCCTGGCCTGGGCTCTGAAAGCTGTGGCAAACAGGCGGCTGCGGCAGCACAGGTTGGACCTGCACCAGGGAGGTGCATCAGCAGAAACTCCCCAGCCTAAATCTTCTGCGAGGCAATAAAGTGCATTCCCGCGCTGCCTGAGCTGCAGCCTTTGTCTCCTCTGCCCACTGCATCCCAGGGCAAGATAAGCTTATTTAGAGGATTTCTTTTTTTAAGTCACTTCTTTAAAGTACATTAAATTCCTGATTTTATTGATGGCCGCCAGGGATTGCAACTTCATTCAGATGAATTTCCCTTAAGCTCTATACTTGCCCTAGGCTAATCACAATTTCCAGGAAAGGAAGGCATTTTAGAGCTTTCCTGGTGTTCAGTTCCTTTAGAAATTATTTGCCACATGTATTCAATACTTTCACCTTACCCTGTAGTTCCCAAATTAACGTTTTCTGTTTGCTGATTTTAGAGCTGCTGAAGTTAAAGGAGTTTTCTGCACTCAGTGGCATCTAGTCCTGCACTGCTGCTGCATCCTCCTCCAGTCAAATGGTTATGGACTGCAGCATGTCTGGAGTTATAGACACAGGCAGGACAACGCTTGTTCATGGGAATTTCCTTAACTTGATGATTTCCAGTTAATAACAGTTGAAAGATTAAAGGGAACCTTTTTATTATCTGCTTAGTCCTGCCAAATAACCATAATTACTTCCAAAACAAAACCAAACTAAGCCCACTGGACGTTTCAGTAACTTTCAAGGCCTTGCCCAGCTACATTTTTCCAAGAACCATCTCCAGGAAGCAAGAGAAGAACCATGTGCTTGTGCTGATGAGCCATACTTATCATCAAGGTTCTACTTCACCTCTTCCAGGCACATCAGGTGGAATATTTGAGAGGAAAATTTCTTTTCCCATGTTTTTTGTCACTATCATTTACATTGCATTCATTTTTCCCCTGACTTGTAGGTCAGTGCCAGCACAGGCCCTCTGGATGTATTTTTGTGGAGTATTTTGAGGAGAAAAGATACCACAGGACAATAACAAGGATGTTTGAAATATCTTGAACCTTCCTGAATAAGTCACTGAGCTGTTCCTTACAGATATTTTCAGTGATACAATAATACAAAAATATTACTTTTCATCTGATGCACATTAAAAATAAACTCTTCTAATAAAACCTGTCTGGGGCCCTGATTCAGCTCTGCTTTGTGTTCATTTGCTGCTGCAAGAAGAGAGTTCAAAATGAGCTCAGGCCATCAAAACCACCTGCTTGTTCTATTCTGCAATCACTTCACAATCAGCCTACAGGGTATTAAATGACTGCAAAAGTGCACGACAATGGAGAAACAAGGAAACAGAGGCACAGCAAAATCATCTCCTTGATCCAGCTGTGTCCTCAGCACTGTCATTTTCCACCCACCACCACTTGTGTAGGAATGAAAGGCTCAGCTTTCAGAAAGGAAAAATATCAGTGGGGTTTTTTCTGGCCTCGTAGATCATCAGAGACATTTCAGGACAGTTGCTGCTCTTGGCTGAAGCATTGCCCAGATTGGAAGCACCAATCTCCCCAGAACACTCCAACCCCAGTGAGAGAAATACAGAGCAGCTCCCTTGCCACCAGCAAAATACTTCAGATTTTTTATTTTATGACTTCAGCCAAACCACAACCCAAAGCAGAAGCTACGTAGTGATCCAAAGCCAGACTGAGATTGAACTTGCACATATATCCTATGCAATTATTCCAGATTCTGTAAAACAAAATGAAGGAGGCAGTGGGGGTTCCCCATTACATTCCTACAGGTCGGGATTAGCTAAGGGAATCAGATCTAACAATTTTAATGAGAAGAATGAGGAGAACCAAAACAAAACAATTTTAAAGCTATGTATTCAAAATAGCAGCTGATTTTGGGGGATTTTGCCTGTACTGGGTGAACACTGGGTTCACCCTCCACTCCAGGGATTTGCCAATTCATCCTTCCCTCCTCTCAGCCCAGCACCAGGAGCTGGACCAGACACCCAGAAAGGAGCAGAGAGCAGATTTTCCTCATCAGTTGGGTTTTGCACTTGTGGGTGAAGGTTCTGCAGTGATTTAAGGGCAAATGGAAAAGCCAAGTCTCTTCACTTGGTATAAACTTTATCACCTGCCTATGAGGCTTTAAAAATTGCTTTAAAACAAATTCACAAAGGAGAGACATTATTACACAGGCCAGCAGAAAAGGGTTGGGTGGTTTATATGGGTTTGATTTTTTTAAACTATAAACAAACCATGATTCCTTTTTCTTCCTCAATTTCACCAAACCTCTTGTTGCTTATATATTTCATCAGGAGCTACCCACAAGAGGGGAAGCCTGTGAGATTCAAATTCTTGTCCAGCACATGCCAGAACAAAGCATGCCTGTGTCTCACTGCTCAAAAAACAGCATTAAATTTATCAGAGGTAGCAGCAGATGGGAGAGCGTCACAGAAAGAATACTTTTTAATTACCAAAACATATGGGCTGATGCAGTGCAGCACAGTTGTGAGGGTTTTGTGCAACTTAGAAAAAGTTTCTGTACAAAGGTGACGAATTTTTGGACACGTTTCACAGCAAAACACTTGTTAACATTTTGTACTTAACGCTAACCTCAAACCATGTGCCCTGGGTGTAGCAGAAAGCTGCGTCTGGTCCATAAACCTTCAACGTTTGCCTTTAGATACAACCAACAGCAAGGCTGGGAAATGGAGTTAAAAACTAATTGGAATGAAAAAAGACCCCCAAACAAGGAAATAAACCTAAACAAAACCGAGTTCTTTGCTGTTTCAGGATGCGCAGCACGAGCAGGCAGATGGCATTTCACAACTCCTTTATCTCAGTGCCCACAGATAAACCACTTGTACTCCTGAACCCCATCAAGAGCTCTTCAGAAGGCTCATATTGCTGTGGAGTCCCATTTCTGGGGGCTGGATACCAACAGCAGCAAGCAGTTATTCAGGCTGTCCTTTGCTATGCTGTGAACCCACACTGTGGCAGCTCAAGCTCTCTGGTGGTCACACAGGGCTCCCAGCAGAATAAAACTCCCACCAGCCCAGAGCAGGCTGTGTTCATCGCCGCCTTCCCCCCTCCCCATCTGAGGAACCGAGGCATTAACTCGTGCAGAGTTCCTCACACAGCCCCTGCCGTGCTCCTCAGCCCTGCTGGAGCTCCCCCTGGTCCAGGAGAGCTGGAGAATGCACCAAAATCCACCTCAGCCTCCGCTCGGCACCAGCCTGGAGCAGCCTCTGCCTCAGATGGAGCTGCCAGCCCAGCCCTGCTCCTGTCTTAGGCAGCCAGAGAGGTCCTGGTGCATTATCCTGTCTTTTATCGACTCCTTAAAACCTTCAGCAGAAGTTTGGGATCACACTGTTGGTTCCACCAATGATTCACAGCCTACAGATTGAAAAAAGGCTTCTCCCATTGCCAAGCTCCACAGAGAGGAGCTGAGAGGGGGGCAATAAACAGGCAGCGAATGAATCGAATCTTGGTTTTCAAAGTTGCCCCAGAGAGGGGAAAATACCTGATGAGACAACTGGAAAGTAACTCTATTTCTAAGGTAGTACATCATATATGGTAGAAGATCCTGCTAGCACAGCTAAATAATCAGCAAGACAAGGTAGAGACATCCAGGAGGGCTGAAACTGTGTGTTGGGAATGTCCTGAATTAACTAAAGCAGACCTTCTGTGTCTGATTTTTTTGTTGTTATATTTGACAGTCCTACGGGAAGCAGGAAAATAAGGGTGGATAAGGCTGCCTAGAAACTCCCTGGCAGGGAATGCAGTACCGTGGGAACAGGGAAAGGCTGGCCTTGGAGCAGGACCAGGCGAGCCCAGTCTGGCAGCAGCCCCAGCCCAGCTCCACACACTGGACTGTCCTAGAAACCAGGGGCAGGAGCCTCCCCCTCCCACACATTGCCAGCAATGCTCTTCCCAGCAAGCACACAAGCTGCTCACACCCCAGCTGTGCCCGCAGACACCCCAGACTGGCCTCCCCGGGGAAATCTGCCCTCTAACAGAGCCAACACCACCGTGAGCTTCAGCTGCTTGCCCACTCGCAGCTGGGAGCCGCAGCTCTCCTTAGAACATCACATTTCATTGGTTTCATTGGAGCCACAGCTCTCCTTAGAACATCACATTTCATTGGTTTCATTGGAGCCACAGCTCTCTTTAGAACACCACATTTCACTGGAGCCACAGCTCTCTTTAGAACATCACATTTCCATTGCTTCTTGGCTCCTTTTCCAGTTGGAAACTGTTGCCACCATTTCCTCACACGCTGTGATACACAGGCAGGAGTTTTGTGCCTTTTTCCTCTTTTACTTCTTTAAATCCTCGTTAAGCAAGTAGCTCAGAAAAAGAATCAAAGCTGTCATTCTGTGCAGTGAAAGTTTTCATTTGTCTTTCTATTCGTCATCCGTCATTAGTGATGCACAAATTTTTTTCCTTTCTTTATTCCTTTGCCCCCTCCATCCTTTATATTTTGCAATGTACATGGACTTTTGTGTTACAAATTCTTCAAAGACATCATTACTCTTTGCATTGATATGCACTGAAATAATCTTTGTAATCTTTGATCAAAGACTTGCTCTGCCTGCATTCATTTCTTTTCTTTCCCATTCCTAGTCAGCCATTTTTATTTCTGCTTAGTTTTGCTACCAAAAAAAGCCATCAAATGAGAAAGCCAAGGCCACACCGAGTCACATTGGTGATGTCCTTTATTTGGATTTCCTTCCACACTGCCTTTAATGCTTGGGCAGAGTTTCCCCCACACAACCCCTGAACTCAAAACTCTTCTGCCAGGGAAGGTGTTTTTCAGATGCTGAAATTTCCTCAGCCCTGGTGTTTCTTCTCCAGATTTCTAACCATGGATTTTTTTCCATAGGTATTTTTCTTTTAGGGGTAATCTGACGAAAGGCAGATCATAAATTAATCCTGGACTGAAATGGGGATGATCATTATTCCAGAGCTACACAAGGACTATAGAACATCATTCTCTGTTGGGTTTTTTAGCCAGTAAAATATAGAATTCTCCTTGCAGCACTTTTACCCATACGCATTCTTTTTCAGTTTTTAATACTCATGTTCCTCTGTCATCCAATTCTGAGCAGTTCCCCTCCCTTCTTTATTTCCTGCGCCTTCTATTTAACAAAGCTGAAGCTTCCACTTCCCCCACGATTGCCTCAACATTCATGAATTAACCTTGGACGCTGAACTTTGTCAAAGCTGCTTCCCAAAGCCAAGTTTTCACTCAGGAAAGTGCGTCTGTGCTCAGGACCAATTTTCAGCTCTTCCAGGTTATACTATCCAGCCATTTGATCTCAGGGAGGAGGTTCCTGTAGCACTTAGATGCCCTCTATATCAATATGTCTGGTTTAAACGGGGGCCTCGGGGTTTTTTTGGTTGGTTCTAGACTTACTGTTGGTAGGATGTTTGAACTGGGGACTGACACACAGGTCTACAGGTAAACAGCACCACGGTGAATGTACCAACATAAATAATTTGTTCATAAATAAGGTGAAAGTGCTAAATAAACAGTATTAACTTGCATTTTACGCCTATTTTTTAAAGTCCATATAGAAGGGGCACATATTTACTGCATGTCAGGATGCATTATTCAATAGCTCAGGGACACCAGAACAAAATGTGCCTGAAGAATGAACAGGAACATCAATGCAAACCTGTATCCACGCTCTTTCAGCCCAAAAACACGAACTGCAGAGCTCGTCAATCATGCTCACAACGCAGGTCTTCTGAAGATTTTTCTATCAGTAACTGGCAGGTTGAACAGCTGTTAATTTTACCAGCATTTATTCCACTTTGTTTACTATTTTGTTGGGTTTAACATGCTTTCACACATTCAGCAACAGAGCAGCCGTGAGCAGTAGCTACTCTGACATATCCATTTATCCATATGCTATGCCAGTGTATCCACAGGATGTTTACTCTGCTCTCAGGCACCTGAACCTGCCCTTGAATGCCAGGAAAATGTTATTCCATCCCCAAAAAACAAGTGAAAGGCAGCCATAGCACTTATTTACACTTCAACACAGCACTTATTTGCACATACATAGTATTATTTACACTTACAGAGTACTTATTTACACACTGACCGTGGAAGCCACTGAACAGAAGAAGAGGTAAAATGCTTCGATAAATTTAAACTACCGCAGGTAGCAAGCGTGCAGATTTTATTGGTGTTCCCAGCTCTGCAGACACCTTGCAAATAGCAAGATTTTAACTCTGGCAAGATGACTTTGAAGTGCTGGCCCTGCTGCAGAGGGTCAGGAGCATGTTGGAGGCACCACAGAGATGCTTCACACTGGACAGGAGGAAAGCCAATCAATTTTGGGTTGCTGCTGTGAGTCAGCACCTTCTACCAAGATAAGCCCCAGGATCAATATCCCTGGGTATTACCCTCGTGCTCATTCAGCTCTTTAAAAACAAAAGGAATTACAGATTTGTGGGGCAGAGTCTTCTCTGCCTGATACAATGCTGTGCATGGTCACAGTTTAATCCACCTTGGCGAGGCAAAACATGAACAGCCTCTGTAAAGTGTAATATAAGCTTTAAAACGCTAGCATGGCACAGAAGTCATTCAATATCCTCAAGTGCATTAAAAAACAAGGTAAATAACTCCTGCAGAGGGGTTAGAAACAGATACTGTAGGATTAGAGCACCAAAAGGACTGATTATGAAGCGCACTAATTATAAAGGGGAGAGCAGCAGAATTTAAAATATCAGTCTTCAGAGTCAGCAGCCCACAAGCAATATCATGCCCTTGGCCAAGCAAGTTAACTGCAGTGAGAGCACTCCACAGGCTTTTATGGCAGAATTAAGTCCCCAAAAAAGGAGAAACTCCAGTAGTTGTCACTGATGTTGAGCCAAAAAAGCTTTCTGGCTTTAGCGCTCCTCTTTGTGAGGTCAGAGGTGGCCACAGGACCTTTATTATTGCTCAGAGTTCATTTGACTTGCATCATCCATGAATGCAATCCAGCAAGCTAATTAAAGGCATAAAGTTCCCCTTGGATTGGATTAAGGGTTGTCATTTTTTTTTTCCTTTCCCATAGGAGGATAATTTTTTACAGCCCGAAGCGAAGTTACATATTTTCACAAGACAATACAGAATGAGAAAGGGAAACAAAGAAATACATGCTTTACCGAAAGCCAATAAAAAGGAGACAGATTAGCTTTCAATCACGCTGAAACAGGTCAGAGAAGTAAATCTAACTTTGCAGAGCCATAAAGAAAAGATCCGTCTTTGTCTCTGTGGTTTAAATAAAAGTTTGACAAGAAAGTTAATAATATGAAAGAGAAGGGAGGATTTATAAAAATCTCTTTGGCAGAGGCAAATAATTGAAACAAGGCACAGAGCTCAGAAATTATTGTAGCTCCACTTCAGCACGAAGAAAGCCCTTCTGAAGTCAGCACAGTGTGCAGAATGCCAGGAGAAGCCAAAGCCTCACAAAGCCAGCTCGCTTAAGGACAAAGCGAAGTTTCACTGTGTTTCAAATTCTGGAAGTTTCACTGTGACAAAAATTAGCCAAAATTTTACCAATTGCAGCACCTTCAAAAAAGGGAATAAACACCAGACTGAGCCCAAAGTCTCCCCATAAACTATCCCCTCCTTGCCTGCTCTGGAGCATCCAAACTGACCAACACTTCCATCATCCATTTAAACCGTTCTCCCCCCGCGCAGCAGGCCCAGGACAGAAGGGCTCTGACAAGGAAGACCCGAGCAATGCTCAGAGCTAAAACCTCTCCTGGAAGCCCCTGGCACACATCCTGAAGAACAAAGTTTCTAAGGAAATCACCACAGCTTCAAAAACAAGGCAAATTTCCCTCAGATGTAACTCAGGTGGTTCCTTTTCTCCGGCAATTGTGGTGCGGAAAGGTTTCTCCCTGGCTCTGTTACAGACGTAATTTCCATAAAAACCTTTCAAAGGAAGTGTTCTCTCACCTTAAGCCCAAGCTGCTCAACACTTCTTTCCAAGACATAAAAAAAGGAAACCTCTATCAGGAGCTCACTTAGCTCATGCACTCAGGAGTTAAATGAACTGCTCATAGAAGGAATTATCCTCCCTGGACAGCCTGGTGGAGGCTTTGAAGCTGGGAAAGCAACTCATTTCTCAACACCAGCTGGACTTTTTGTAGCTAGCAAATTTGCTGCTAATCCAGTAGTTCAAGGCATCAGTGAGAGTTTTCTATTTCTTGATTTCCCCTTGGCACATCACAATTTTTTCCACATCCGTGCTGAGGGTCTGGAGTTCATTGCTGCACCCACTTGGGGATGTGGTGAGGCTCACTGGGGAGAGCCAGAGGTTCTGTGGAGACTTCTGGGCTAGTTTAACGAGATCAGATTGACTCCTTTGATCCCAAATTTTTACCTGTATGTTATCCCTGCCATCTCTACCTCTGCACAGCCCTAACTTGCAGCAGGATGAGGGATAGATGCACCCCTCAGCTGGGAGTGGCTATTAAATCTCTCCGGCTTCTTCCCCCACCTTGATCAAGTGAACCTTATTTCCTCAAAGCTGCTTGGAGCAGTATCCAACTCCCCAGAATCCTCAATTTTTGCTCAGAAATGAGTGCAGATAATTTGGCCTGTCTCCTTCCCAGCTTTGGAATGCTAAGCGAAGACGTGAAGCACCCCTCGCCTTCATGTTGCCTCTTAGCCAAGACTGTAATTTCAAATATCTGATTATATTCCTCCCCTGATGAGTTCAAAGGAAACAAAAGGCAGCAACTAAGATGCAGGGTTTAATTGCAGGAGGAAAAAAGGCTCTGAAGAAGTTTCATGTGACAGAATCAGCAACAAGTGTCATCTGCTATTAGGCAAGTTGTCACATCGTGGAACGTGTGCAAATGAGAAGGAGTAACAACAAGAAATATCTAGAACACGATATAAGGAATAGAAACACACAAAAGTGAGTGAAACCCTGGGTGTTCAGGGCCGAGCAAACAGGTAAAGAAGAGAGGGAAACATCAGTCTGGGAAGGTCAAGACAGAAGTTGTTTGGATCCAAATCACTGGGCAAAAAATACTGAGTTTTGCCATTGCTAAATCCTGCTTTAGAACTCAAATTGCACCTGAAAATGTGCATTTTTTTTTCTAAACTAATATTGAGTATTATGTTTCATTTTACCAGGGCTACTGTTACTATGGAAGACTGATCCAGTTGGAGGAAATAATATTTAAATAATAGCACTTGTTTACTTAAATGTTGATAGCAAACATATTCCAAACACTGCTACTGAACCAAAAGTGGGTGATGGAGGCTATTTCAGACACTTGAGAAAGATATTCTAGATCAGGGGAGATACAGCCTGACTGCAGAGAGCACCAGGAGAGCAACAAGACTAATCAGAGATCTGCAAATATGACATGATGGGAGATTAAAAACATTATGTTCTGTGTGCCCTGAAGAACAGACAACTCATGGGGGACCTCAAGGCCTTCACGCACACAGAGCAGAATATCATCTTTTTCCATACCTAGGACAGATAAGACAAGTCACTCTGTTTTCCTGACTAATTACAAGAAGAAACATCCAGGGTAAATGTCAAGAAAACCTTTCTAACAGCAGGGATGAGGAGACAGAATAGATTAGCTGAGCACCTCTCCACCATTGGAGATCTTTCAGAACACATTGAATAAATATCTGTCAGGATTAATACACAGCAGATCCTGCCTTGGGGCTGATGGATGAGTTACATGACCTCTCCAACATCCTCCCAGGTTATTCCGCTGAGTTTCTCTTGCAGCAGTTGCTCACAAAATCAGGAGCTGGATTTGATAACTGGAAGCAATTTCCAGGATTCCTCAGGAGCACACGCGTGGTACAAAATAAATCTCATTTTCAGGGAGCACAGAGCTGTTTGTTTCCCTGCCGTTGCAATCACCATCTTTAAGCAGCTGGGAACACACACAGAAGTTGGGGCAATTTCCATTATCCAGTTCAGAAGTCAGTTCCAAAGGGTGGTAAATTAACTGCGTTGCTATTGTGCTAAGGAACATTTCAGCAAAGATGCATCTGTTAAAAACACCCTTGAAAGGCAGAGACCTTTAAATCTTTAAAGCTGTCCCTTTGAAAGACTTAATTTTTGCAGAAGTGATAAAGGTTTAACTAACACAGCTTGATATCCAGCCTGGGAGATATTGGGGAAACAAATAAAGAGTTTAGACACCATTTTTGAGAATTAAAATGCAAGATCTCCTCCAAGTCATTCACTGGCAAGGCTCCCAAATCATTCTTGCTTAATATAGAATATCTCGAGTTGGAAGGGACCCATTAGGATCAATTAACTTACTAGCTAAGTAAGTTAATTCTCACCTTTAATGCAGCCAGATGGTTCCCAGGAACCAGATGACTGAAAAATGGAATCTTTGGCTTTTCTGAGATCAATTTCAGAGCCATAAGACAACCTAATATCTTTTAAATAAGGATGATCTCCACTTGTAGGAGATATTTGTCAAAGAAAAATATTTTACAAAATGCTGGCGAAGACTTTAAGGAATCATATTCTCTACTGATTCTTGTCTAGAACTGGCCACCTGAGTCCTGAACATCTCCAACCTGAACTGCCTCAGTAAATCTTTCAGACACTGGAAAGAAATGGGGTTTTCAGTTGCCTAAGTCAGTGGCCTCTGTGACTGTTAATATTTCCATTTTGTACCCCACCAAGGTGGTTGAGTTTTGGTTGTTAACTGGGGCTAAACCTGACTTTCAGCACTGTGAATGGGAGCCGTGCTGGGGCTGCAGAGGCACGGCAGGAGATCGCTGCATCCTGCAAGGCCCAGGGTTACCTCGGCACTGCCTCTCTCCTCAGGCAGAGGACAGCTCTGACAGAGCTGAGCTGTCTGCAGGCTTCCAGAGCTCCTGAAAAGCAGCAGATGAGGAGCTGCCAGCACCTCTCCCTGCTCAGGTCGGGACGAGGTCCTGCCTCCGGGCCCACAGACCAAGCTCCCTTCCCTCGGCATGCCCGGTCGCTCTCCGAACCTGTTTCCAGCACCATCCCTTTTGATCACACAGACCATTCGTCTGGAGCCCATGCAAATGAAATTAAAGCCTCAGCTTGCATCGAAGCAATCCTGGGCTGTGTTGCGGCACGTGCAGTTTGATCCCGTGGCAGCTCCGGCCCTGAATCCCAAACGCCCCCGTGCCATGAGCCGTGCCTGGTGTTGCTCACCCGTGTGCAGGCAGCTCCCGAAGCATCACTAAAGACAATTATCGCAGCTTTTTTGGTCTTGGTTGCTACTCCTTGAATCATGTGAAAGAGAGAGCGAGTGGGAGATCCCCCGCACCCCGGGAATTTTGGAGTAAAGCTCTGGGAAAGGAGGTTGGGGGGTGCACAGAGAGCGGGAGCTGCAGGAAGGCACAGCACAGATGGAGAGGTTCTGCTTGTTTGCCCATCACCTCTGCCAAAGACCCTTCCAGAAACCGAGGGAATCTCTGAATATGGAAACATATTTCCAGAGGAAAACAAACCTAAAGATTTTTACACAAGCAAACTTGGCCTGTTGGGGAAGTTCCGATTGGAGCTCCACACCCTCCTCATTTCCTCTCCTCATGCCAGTCTGTGTTGCTGAGGAGTAGCTGCCATTAAAGAATAAAAAAAAAAATAACCTTTCTTCACAATTATTTCAAATCTTCGTGAGAACAACTTTTTATTCTCCCCCACTACAGTTCTTACAAAACCCGGGGTCAGTAGCTGTTACAAGAATCAGCAGAAGTGACAGAGGCAAAAGTTCATGCAGAAAGCTCAGTTCTTACATTGTTACGAGAAACTACGCAATGCACAGCCTTGTGCAGGGACAGTGACAGCAGGAGGTAAAAATCCTCTCCCAAGCCCCAGTTTTACACCTTGTTTTACCCCGCATGCCTCACCAGAAGGGAATGGTCACTAAGCTGCTCCCCAGACCAGCTTGTTGACTAACAGCTGGTGGAGGATAAGGTGAGGCTGGGCAGCAGCTTTACAACTTCACCTCGGGCTGCAGATCTCATCTTAGCTACAAATCCCTTTTGGAAAAGTAACGTTTTACCTCCACTACTTCACTTAGCTCACTAAACTGTATTTTTCACCCTTTCTCTCTAAGAGAGGAAAGAAAAAAGTCATGAAATTCAACACATTGAAGTACTTAAGAAGCATAATGCAAACTCACACATCCCAAGTTTTGTTCTAGTCAGGGTTTTCAGGGTTGCACAGCACTGTTTTATGCAGCTCATGACCCAAAATGGTGCTTTTGAAGCTACTTTAGCAGATCAGTTAAACATGCAATGATTTTTTGTATTATTTCTTCTTTAAAAGGATGGATTATTAATTAGGAAACAGAACATAGCAGCTTCCCTGGAATTATTCCAGTCTGTGACTGAAAAACATATGCAAGGTGCCATGAGGAATAAAAACCCCCTGGTAGCTCAAGTGAGGATTTCACACAGCGAGCTCAACATCCAGACTTTCTGAAATAATGGATTGGGGCACAACTTCTTCTCTTTCCAGTTTATTCTGGGGCAAATCATGGGAAAGAGCATGGACAGGGGTCTCTCTACTTTGTCTCTACAAGTTAAAAGTAGCACAGGGACTGCTTGGGATGTTGCCAAATAAACTCAATCCCCATCTTCTCCCATCCAAAACTCAGAACTCCCTTGAAGGACTCGTGGCCTGCAGAAGATGCCAAGTCCCACCTGACATCACCACACCGCAGAGGAATGATGCTGCTGGAAACACCAAGTCTGTGGTCCAAGCCCCTTCAAAGACCAAATGAGTCTCAGGATGAGACTGGTCAAATTCTCCCTTAGGCTTCTCTTTAGAGAGCTGAGCTCTTAAAACCCATCTGTTGTTATTTCAAGGAATTCAGGATTTTTATCCCCCAATTTACCCCCCACATCAGACGCCTGTGGTGCAGAGCAGGGAATGCTCCAGATAAAATCTTCTCTGCACAAACCTCAGAGCTCCCACATGTGCTCCACAAGCTCTCTTGGATGTCACATCTCTCTGACAGGTGTTGGAAGTAATCCAGCAAAGTTGCATTAAGGCAACTTCAAAACAAGAGGCCTCCGGGCTAAATTAAAAAAGAATAAATGTCCATGGGGAGCCCTAGAGAAGCTGACATGGCTCTTCTGTTGGGCTGGTCATTTCACCTTCCTTCCTCTTCACTTTTCCCTTCCGGAGGGACTGAGGCATTAGGCTGAGTGTTGAACTGTCAGTTCAGATTTCCAGCCTTAAGAGATGAATTCTCCTCCTGACTCGAGCCCTGCCCGCACTCACCCCCTGCAATTGTGTGTGTGTAGTTAATCACATGCAGCTACACCGAACCTGATTGTTAAAAGGCTGAGTAAATATAACTACACCCTCGTTATCTTGTTTAAAGGTAGGAAGATTAATTTGAATTCTAACTGGAAATACTGACTCAATGAATAAGCCTGAAATGTAGCGGTTTTCAATTACACTAAGAAATTGGTCTTTTGAATTTTCAAATTATGCGAGGCAAAGCAAGTTCACTTTAATCTATACGTGGGGATATATTTGCCATCTTCACGGCGCTGCATGTCAGTGGGTTAGAGCTCAAAGGGAGTGAAAAATCCTAACGTTGGCTGTTGGTGCCCTCCAGGGGCCTGGCCGGGTATAAATCTCAGCCAAAACATAATTTTTGCGCATTCAACATGTACAATAAATATTGCACATTACTACCCTGCTTTAAAAGGGGGTGAAGGCCATTTTTCATGGTACTCTGAGCAGACAGTTGCTCTCCACAGACCCACAGACATTGATCAAACAGGAGCAAGAGAAGGATGCTTTTATATTTGACTACTTCCACTTTCCCTGCCTGGATTACCAAGAAAATAAGGTTTATATCCAATAACAAGCCTGAAGGACAGGCAGAGGTGGGGAAAACTCAATCTAGTAACTTCAATCCCCAATGTGAGCTCTACTTAAGTCCATTTTTGTTGCAGGCCAACTACAGCTTCACAAAGAGCTGACATCCAGGGTTTTTCCACCCTCTGGAACAAGACAAAGCATTCCCCAGTCTCAGAGATCTCAGGTGAGTTCCTTAGAGCAGAGATCATTAATTCTCATCTTCCCTTGCCATCCCACAAGACCAGACAACAGAGAGGCAAAGGAAAACAAATAAACAAACAAACAAAAAAAAATAAACTACCAGTGTCCAAAAGCAGTCCACACAAACCCAGAAGATCATCTGCGTACAACACAGATTGTCTCCAGCACGGAGCTGCCTGATGCAGGCTTTCTCTGGAATTGATGGAGCTCTTCCTGCCAGTGCATGAGACTCAACAAGTGCGGGGAGTGTGGCTGAGAAGAGGAGCCTGTCAGGGCACAGCCGTGTTAGAATTTATCCTCCCTAAACTTTCCCACACCTAAGGAGAGCACCACATCAAAATAGGGCTGGGATTATTGTCCAGTCTCACCTGCAAGGGTAGCTACAACTTTATAGACACTTCTACCAAATTAAAACTCAAAGTCCTTGGTGGGCTAAAGGTGTCCTCTAAATCCACTTCTCCCTTCTTCACCTCAAGACATAAATTACCAATAAAAGTCATAGGTGTGGTAAGCTCCTCTTCCACCGAGGTAGGAATGGCACTACTTTGTTTCAGGGGTTGAATTTTCAGCACCTGCTCACAGTTTTCAGCCCTCTATGCATCAATATAAAAATGAATATTTAAACTAAATTATTAAATATTTAATATTTAAATTTCCCGCCAGGCCTAAGCAGGCAGGACTGCACTGGAGGCCCAGCAGGGCACTGCATGCTCAACTCTGAGCCTTGGGATTCCTCCTCCACAAAGTCCAACATCGAAGTGCTCCAGGAAAGTCCGGACCATGTGCTGCTGACCTAATGCACCTGTGGGGTGTCTGAAGACGGTGAGAATTCCAGAGCTGAAGCTGCTGAGGGGTGCTTCTTAAAAGCTCTTTTACCCATGATATTAAATTCATTAAATTCACCCATCTGTCTCAAATATTATCTATCCTAATCCCGTCATCAGTTCTAAATTTTGACACGCCCTCCTTAAGTTGTTGTGTGCTCTTATGAATAGATTCTGAGTGAACAGATAAATTCATACAACACATCCCTTCAAAATTTTCCCACCCATGTCCACGTGATAATGAGAGAAATCATTAAATGCAGATTGAGTTAAAGAAATATGATTACACCAATTTATCTGATTTTGTATGTAGACTGGTAAGGAGAAACATCCTTGACTAAAGATTGATACTTCTCTGTGTAGTTAAATTTGGCACAAAAAAATTATGCTGACAGAACCAAAGATGCCCAATTCTTCAGGTTCAAAAGATGCCTTGGGAAGGTGAGAAATCCACCAGTGCCATGCGCATCATCGTGTGTGTAAAACATCCTTCAGAAGGTGCACGAGTCAGCTTCTGACAGACCTGCTGAAAGAGTTACCATCTCCCTCTCCCTGCTCTCTGGCTACGTCGAGAGACAAGACTTTAAAGATGAGGAAAATCCAGAAGTAAAAAATTCTGTGACATAATTAATGTCAGATAATTGTTCTGAGCCTTCTTCCATCTGCCAATTACAAGTAGAAATTGAGTCCGGGGAGCTACTGCGGATCATCTTTATGCGATTACCATTTGTGATGAACCACGCAGCCCCAGCAGCTCTCCCCGAGCTCCAGCACCACCCTGAAAGGAGAACCAGGAGCAGCAGTGACACAACGTCCGTCCCGGCGTTTCACCTGCCCACAAGGCAGAACTGCACTCCTGGACTGCTGCTGGGTGCCACCGAGCAGCTCACGGCTGAAAAATCACCTCAGAAACCAGAGTGGCAGGTAATTAGCAACACAGGCAGGCTCCCATTACTTGGTCTTGTCCTCCTTAAATCACTCGCCACCCGGGCTCTCTCTCCCTGCTTCCAGGGGTTATTTGGAGGCAGTTCAGGCCTGAATGGGAGCTTGGCTCCCAGCAGTGCCACTGTGATGGTGGCGCAGCCTGGGGGTCACACTGAATGTGTCCCCCACAGCCAAAATTTGACACTGAGCAGTCAGAAACCCGCCTGTGCTGCAGTCCATCCTCAGCAGGAGCGCAGCTCCACCCTGGTAGCTCGCTGTCAGACAGCAGGCTCTCATCAGAGAGGAGCACCAGGTAATAAAGCAGCCAATAAACCAAAGCGTTGGGGTTCTGGCCCATGGGGACCCCTGGGCTGCGCAAGCTTTTCCCTGGGAATGCAACAGAAGGAAAAGCCATCCCCTACCAATCCTGCCTCGTCCGAGCCCTTTTCACGCACATTTAGTCAATATGGGGGTTCTGGAACAACAGTTTCTATTCTATTCCATGTTTTCCGCTTGCAGGAGGAGGAGGGAAAAGGGAGTGTGTTTATTTTGATCGCCTGCAGAGCCCTGCAGGGGCAGCTCAGCCAGCCCTGGACGCTGCTGAGAGCTGCACCCTCTCCCCAGCACCTGCAGGTGGCACGGCCCTCCTGCACATCTCTAACCCATGCTCCATAATCGCATTCCAGCAGGGAAAAAAAACCCCAACAAACCACCGAAAACTCACTTTCTAGATGAAGAGAGGTTTCAAAGATCATAGACTGATTTATGATTTATTTTGTTCAAAGTCATCAATTTAAACAATTGCTTTATTTTCCTGAGGCTGTGCTGGATTAGATTTAGAAAACATTGACAAGGAAAGATTAATGCTGGAGAACATAAAATGAGTTACAGGAGACTGACAATGAAATACACAACCAGCGCTGCGCCCAGAACAGCAGAATATGAAAACTCAGGAAAAGTACAACTCATATTGATCACAATAGCAGCAAACACCTGAAAATAACAAAGCAGTGCCCATCCTGGGAATTAAAGTCCAGCCAATATTTTTAGCTTGATAGTCTTTCACTGACAAGTTTTTGCAGTGAATAATCTTTAAACTCCTAACAGGGTATTTTACCCCCTCTGCCAGGCTGCCACATTGTGCGGGGATAGTCACTTTTGTCACCACTCCAGGTGGAACAAACTGAAAGTTAGTATTTCAGGGGACTTAAATTGAGTTTGTTCAGCTTTTAAAATAATTTATCCACTTGGAAAAATCAGAAATTACATCATGGCCTTCTGCAGGTACCAATCACTTAAAAATATTCAGGCCAACGTGCTGGGCTGTTGTCCCATATCCATGTACTGGCATCCCTGACTTTTCCACAGCTGCTTTTACCCTTTGTACACATTGACACACACTCGGCTGACCCCCTTGCTCTGCCTTTAGCCTGTGTGTACATACATAAAAACAGGACAGAACAGAAAGCACAACTTGTCTTTAAGCCTTGAAAGGCTGCAGCTCAGCCATGGAGGATTTCCACCAGCAGTGAAGTTCACCAGCAGCTTTTCCAAGGCACAGTACGACCCCTGGAACATCTATGCCCAGTGCTAAAATCTTTTTGTCCACACTTACACAGGCTTGCTTGAGGGAATTACCAGGGCATCTGTTCTACTGCACCTCTGTTGAGGCAGAGATGCTCCATGAGTTTCCCCACAAATGTTTTACACTCCACAGCACTCACAGCATCCCCTTTCCCAGCCCTACTGTCACCATCCAACATAAAAATCTCACTGTCTTTACATTCAAGCTATCAGGACATTGATTCCAGCAGGAAAAAATGCATCAGTACAGTTAGACCCGGCTCAGCTGCCAAACTGCCATGAAATGGGAAAGAATCTTTGGGGCCCAACCACTAAAATTGATGGTTTTGCAGCAAGCCTGCGGTACCTCAGCACAGAATCAAGTGATTCATGGCATGACAGCATTTCAGTAATCACAACCCTTTTGAAAATAAAGCTCCAGTTAATCAGGGTGGTCTTGTTTCCCTTAAATAGATTAAAAAGTCATTACTTCAAGTACCCATTACATCAATGGAGCACTTTTTAAAGAGACAGCATCAGACAACGCTGAGGGGCTTTTCAGATGCTGCTATTCCAGCCTTCAGTCATCTCCATAATGACCCAATTCTTTCAGTCAACAGCTAGAAACATTAAACTTCTATTTCCTTTGCTCAGAACTGCCCTTTACTGGCACAGACTCTTGTTGAGCTTGGGAAGGAAATCGGACTACTCGTACATATCAGCACTTTTTCTCCCCTGGGTCTAAGTTTAAAGCAGACAACATGTTTCAGAAATATTAATTTACATGAGATATTTTAAGTGCAGCATAGGAGTTTCCCAGAGTTTGCCTTCTCATGCTTCAAGCTTCATTAATCAACTCAGCCCTGCCAAAATACATGGTAGGGAGATGTCTGTAGCCTCTGGTCTAAGGCATAATCATAGCTCAGAGTGGAATAGTTACGAGGCGATGTCTCCACTTTAACCAGGACACAAGAACCCAAACCTCCTGGCAGCTGCACAATGCTGCTGCAAACTCCTCCACACTGGCAGGATCCTCCTGCTGAAAAATGAGTAAAGCAAGAAAAGAGCAGCACGAAAAGTGGGGAGAGTCAGCAGCTTGAAGTGCAAGGAAGAAAGCAGACCCAGAAAAGAGTAGGAGAACTCTGGAAGAAAAATCAGAGCTTACACAGGAGCTACGAGGGAGCCAGCCTAGCTCACGTGCTCATGGAGGAAGAGGAAAGCTCCTCTCCACCTTTAAAAGCTTTCTATAGCTTACCACATTTCAGGTGGTGCTTTTGAGGGAGCTCAATGAGTAAACCCTGCTGGGCACATCCCTCCCCCTGCCCCGACAGGAGCAGGGCTCCCACCTGAGGAGCTGGATGACAAAAGTGCTGTCACAGAGCCGCAGGGAGGAAATAACGGAATAACAGCAACAAAGCTGAAAAGCCCTGCAGGGCAGCAACGCTGCAGCCAGAGCGAGAGTTGTCACTGCTCTGCTCTCACGGAGCAGCGCCCGGAACAGCTCCTCACAGCAAACACGGGCCAGGAATCCTCTCCCAAACTTCTCCCACACTGCTCCAGAGCCCTGACGCCCACAGTGACACCCACACAGCCACCTGCCCTCACATGGATGCCGCCCACCCCAGGCACTGCCCTCTGCAAGAGTTCCTGCAGCCCAACGCTTCCTCTGCTGTCTGGGGAACGCCTGAGCTCACATCACTGGTGCTGTTCGTCACACAGACACACACACTTTGGTGAGAAGGCATGAACTATTTATTTAAAAAGATCTGGCTCCATTTTATAGTATTTCTACAAAGGCCAGGGACTGGGGGAGAAGGCTGACACCTCTCCCCATCCCATTGGTTCATTGGTTAAGACAACTGTCCATCAGCTGTCCATAGCTCTAAGAACGGGAATGTAAACTACCTTGAAATTATGATAAACATTGCTAGTGTTTGCACACCTGAGCGTGAGAACAAACCCAAACCATGAAATTGTGAACAGAAGAGAAGGCTAAAAAAATTAGGACAACGCATCACCAGGAAAGCTCCACCTCAGGCTTCAAACAAGCAAAGCAGTCTCCTCCTGAGCTGGACACAGCTAAGAAGCACAAGACTTGTGCCATTCCAGGTGGAAAAGGTTCCTTCTCCTTTGCCTTCCGTGTTCACACAGATGTTGCCCCCAGAAGTCTCAGCTCAGGGTTTTTCTGTGTAGGACACCCTTTGTTTCTGCTGCAGCAGCAGCAGGATCCCAGCCCCACACTCAGTCTTTAGGTGACAGAGTAGCTTATGTAGTCATGCAAAAGCACATAAAAGTCTAAAACCACCTTAAGTAAATCTACCCCTCTTCCGGAACAGTCCTTTCCACTCCCATCCCCATCCACCTGCGTAAGGCAAAGTACCACTATGAAGCTGACCATTGTATTTTTACAGAAATTAGATTTTTAAAATGCTTTCTGATTTTATTTAGTGCTCAAATACTCCAGTTCACCTCAGCACAGAAAGGAAATTATTCCTACTTTCCCCGGAGAAAGATGGTAACTTATATTGCATAGAAAAGGTATTTCAACATATCCCCCCCCCCAAAAAAAAAAGCCTTGGCTTAAGACCAACAACAGCAGATCTCAGGCCTGCACCAATAAGAGATTATCAGCACTAAACTCAGGAATTCCCCCCTTTACAGCCCCTGAATAGGAAAGAGTTCCTATTAGTATTACTCCTGGAGCTGAGAGACCTTCAGACATCAAATCCTGGAATTATTCAGTTACTCTGAGCTGGAAGAGCAATTCCACACTACTTGTGGAGGAGGGCATTTAAACACTGATCATGGAGCTTCCCTCTCGCTCCCAGATCCACAAAAATTTATTCTGTGCAACCAGAATCAAAGCTGGGCTTCCAGAAGAATTAGCACTTGTAGCCCTTGAGGGCTTTTTTTCCTCCTAAAACAAAGACACAGCTCATGCCACACCCACACCAGCCTTGTACCCACCCAGCGAGGAGGACAAGAACAACACCAGCATCCAAGGAAAACGGAATTCCCTCCACACTGGAGGCAGAAATAAGTATTAAACTTCTAGAGCGCTCTCCACCAGAGCACAGAGACCTCTGAGCAGCTCAGCCCGGAGGAACCCCAGGTGCTGCCTCTTCAGCTGGGGAGTTCCTCAGCAGCCCCTGCAGCTGCAGGAGCCCCAGCACCACCCTGTGCCTACCTGGGCCCCATCACACCCTTCCCGCTCCCAGGGTGTCTTGGTTTGAAAGACAGGTATCTGCTAGGGAGGACAAGACCTCCCTTTGGAATGGAGAATTCAAACCCCCTCCCTCCGAATTATTTGAACTTTGATATTAAGTCGGCTCTCAGGCAAGGATATGGGGATAGGAATAACAGCTCTTTA
>WBMY01005617.1:55992-105092 GCA_013397315.1 Donacobius atricapilla
TGGGGCACTTTCGGGAGAGGCTGACATTTGGGATGTGTGATCATCCCTGGGCCGGGGCACTTTCGGGAGATGCTGACATTTGGGATGTGTGACCATCCCTGGGCCGGGGCACTTTCAGGAGATGCTGACATTTGGGATGTGTGATCATCCCTGGGCCAGGGCACTTTCGGGAGATTCTATGGAAAAGGTGTAGCACAACCTGAAGCTGCTGCACAGGACAAACGGGGGCCGTCAGAAACAAGAATGAATCCCAGCACAGGAGGAGCTGGAGCTGCTGGAGAGAGCCCAGAGGAGGCACCAGGATGAGCAGAGGGATGGGGCAGCTCTGCTGGGAGAGCTGGGATGGTCCAGCCCGAGAAATTTTTTGGGGGGGCCTCATTGTAACCTTACAGTACCTGAAAGGGACACAGGAAACATGGAGAGAGGACAACTCCCAATGGATGGAGTGACGGGACAAGGGGGAATGGTTCCAAACTGACAGAGAGTAGGGTTAGATGAGATACTAGGAAAAAATTCCTCCCTGTGAGGGTTCTGGGGCTCTGGCCCAGAGTGCCCAGAGCAGCTGTGGCTGCCCCTGGATCCCTGGCAGTGCCCAAGGCCAGGCTGGACATTGGGGTTGGAGCAGCCTGGGACAGTGGGAGGTGTCCCTGCCATGGCAGGGGGTTTGCAACTAGGTAACCTTTAAAAGGTCATGTAAAATAAATCTGTTTGTGTAAAAAAATCCCTTTATTGATGATGGAGGGAAAAACAAAGAAGAAAAATAAAATAGTGTTACCCTGAAGATTTGGAAGGAAAAGGAGAAGCAGCAGGTGTTTCCTCTGGCAAGGTCTAGATGAGTCCAGATGAGGCTTTAAGAGTGAGATCTACAGCAGCTTTACCCCTGTTTCTCAGAGCCTTTCCACCAGGCTCTGAGAATGGGTTCCTAATAATTTCCTCCTATCTGCTAAAATAACAACTGCTTAGGTCATGGTAAAAAGCCAAGATATCTGCTGTATTTATTCTGCTAGAAGGTCTGGTTTTAATCTTGTCAGAAATCATGTGATTTCTTTAAGAAGATCTACTTCCAGGTCCCTGCCTTGGAGTGACTGTGCCAGAGGAGGTGAGGCAGGAAAAGCCTGGCTCATCTCAGAGCTGGGCTGGCAGGACAGCACCAACACATCCCAGCCAACAGCATTTGCATTCTGCTCTGAAATGACAGATCGGCCGCTCTGAAAGAATGACCAGAAATCACAAAAGGTGTTTGTTTGTTTGTTTTAAGATAATGAACTTGGGTTTTTTTCTGGTTTGCTTTGTTTTTCAAGACAACTTCAGTATTTTTCCTTCCACTCTGAAGTTTACGAAAACAAATTTTTCCCTTACTGAGCCTCATGTAATATCTTTCATCTGAGAAACAGAGACTTTAGGAAAACTGTGGCAAGGCTCAGACATCCAAAATTTATTCAAATTACTTATTTTCCTTGGTTTCAAAGAGCGTGAAAGGCCTAAATATATTTGAGAGCTGGGGGCCAAATATGAGATTCACTAAAAAATATGCACCCATTTTCAAAACTGTCTGTGAGTTGCTTTTCTTCCCAGCTCTCCTTGGTACTTGCTGCAGCTCCCAAACCTCAGTTTAAGGTAGCAGTGTATATATATATATGTATATTTTTTTTTTTAGAACGCTCTTTACCTTTGCCAGGAAGAAAATAGGTTGCTCTTTGTGCTGGTTTTCATCTCACCTCCCTGATTTTAGTACCGATAAGAGATGGGGAGAAAGAAATGCTCCCATCTGTGCAGAGGCACATCTGCAGCCAGCCCTCCTGTATTCAATCCTCTGATTTGGCTGTGGGGAAGAAGCAGGTCCTGATTGCACCGAGCTTTGAAGTCTGGTGATGATTGGAACACGTGCTGAAAGACAGTGCCACTGCCACGTTTATATGAAAAGCTGATTATCTATTGAAGGGAAGTCTGTTTATGTGTTTACTTCCACCAGTGTTAATGCACAGGGAAAGGAGAAGGAAATTAGCATATGAAAATGCCAGATGTGAGCAGCAGCTCTCCAAGTGAGATAGGGCTGGGCTCAGATCAAAGGGCTCTGCTGGTTTGGAGTAAGTCTCATACTGTCTCCTCTGTCTTGGAGTTACTTTAGGCCCTCGTGGTTAAAAGATTTATTGGGAACCACAAAAACACATCTGAGTTTCTCATTTTACAGACTTTACCTTCCTATTGCACAGTTGCAGGATAGCACCAAAAGAACAACACCAGTTCCCTCTGGGACCTTTCAGGCCATGTTCAAAGACGTGGAGCCTTTGGCAGAGGAGATTTATGCACCAAGGTGATACCCTAACAAATTATGTCCAGCCATCTGAAAGTCATCATTTCTGTGCACATGCATGCATTTTAAAAGAAAATCTACAAGAGGATCAAAAACAAGATTAAACCACATCTGTTTGGGTTTAAACTACATTGTCTGCAGAGTTCAAAGTTGTTTCCTTTCGTCTAAAAAAACTCACCCAGCTGTTTTTTATCTTAAATTCCTGCCACTATCAAAGAAGTGTTTTCATTGGCCAACCGATATTATTTCTAGAAGCTGAGCTAGTTAGGGAATGGAGCTAAATAAGAAAATATGTTTTATTCATCAAAGGTCTACCCTCTGTGAGTCGACTTGGCACACTGAGAAAATTAATAGAGAGGTTCCATCAGGTTCTAATGGGAACAGTGTATCTACTGTGTGTCATCATGCCATAAATTAGGTCCTCAATCTTTTCACGCAAAGTAATTGACTGCAACTGACACAGATAAGGACAACACGAGGCAGGAGGAATCAGAAGAGGTACAGGTGGAACAATAAATAAATAAATACAGCACAAATTCAACGCATGGGAAAGAGGAACGTTTTGAAAACCTCCATCAATCAATAAACATCCTGCACAAAGGCAGGGCAGGGCTGGTTCAGCTACCCCTGACAAACGTACACGACCAAGGACTGGTGCAGGAGTGAATATGCACCTGCACACGCACACAGACACACCACACCACCAAGTCCCAGTGCTCAGTGCTAAACAAATTGAATAAAAAGGCTCCTCCAGCATTTCGTGTTAAAATATTAAAGGAAGATGAGCTTAAACCAAAAGGCTGTGACAGGATGGCCTCATGCCAAGCAATGAATATCACTTTTCTAGAAGCCCTCTGCCTCCTCGAGTAATTTCAAGTAGTGTGGGAAGGTCCCTTTCATACACCAGAACCCATTTCACTCTAGTGGGGACTGGCTGAAGCCTCTCAAAACCACAGAATGGCTTGGGTAGGAAGGGACCTTAAAGGCCACCGAGGTGCACATGGGGAGGGACGGTGGACTCGTGCGCTGGGCTACATCCTAGCTCCTGAGGGCAAAGTTCCCTCTTTCCTAAGGCCAGCCTGGATTCACAAGACAAGCAGGAAAAGGCTTATCTTGGCCAAGCAGCTCCCAGAGCTGTTCTCTCACCCCTTCCCAGCACACCCAGAGTGAGGGAGCTGGCGCTGATCATCCTTTAACCATGAGCCCAGGGCAGGAGAAGCTGCCAAAGCTGGGGCTGTTCAGGTGAGTCCTGTAGGATGTCAGTATGTGCAGGCATTTGGCGTTAACTCACGAGGAAAAATATTAGATTTAAGCTCTGACATGATAGGAATAGGTGTAAGATGTAACGTTGCTGTTGATGAAAGGTATCAGGAGATATTGCTGATGGACAAAAGTTAGTTTCACATAAAAATCAGTTTGTTTTGCGTGGGCTGGTCACTGAACAAAGTAAAACAGCTCTAATGAAAATGTAAAATAGCTGGAACTCTTTTCCAGCACACCCAGAGTGAGGAGGGAGCTGGCACTGATCATCCTTTAACCAGGAGCCCAGGCAGGAGAAGCTGCCAAAGCTGGGGCTGTTCGGGTGAGCAGGAGGCTCTGCCCGTGGACACTCGTGGGTCCCACTCTGGATCTGAGTCCCTAAACCCCAGAAGTTTTCTTCCCTTGGTCCACCTTGCCCTGCTCTTTCTGAATGCAAGAATACACATTCCTTTTATGATGCAGCAAATGGGAAAACGGAGCAGTTGGGCACCCCACGGCTGGCCCAGCATTGTCCCCGTGTTTTCAGGATGTTCATAATCGGGCTGTCCCAGGTTGATACTTTGATAGTGCAGATCATTCCTGCCATGGCCCAGCAGCTGGCAGCTCCTGCCATAACTCTGAAACTGCGTCCCTGTAATGTACAGAACATGTGGGGAGGGCTTTGCTCACCAACTGTGCGTACACAGTGTGCTCCACAGTCAAATGTAATTTTACACAATTCCAATTTACATTTAACGTTGGGTGGGAGAAACCAGAAAATGGTTTGCCCTGGGAAGAAGAACAATACCAGCTAATTTATGTAGCTAATCAGAAGCACATTATTTTTGTTGTGTTTGTTTTCACTGCAGTCTTGAGCTTGAAAATATTTTGGGTGGTCTCTGTTCTGAATTCGCTCCCCTTCTATTTCCAAAATCTAGTCTTTCAGAGTTACCCCTATTTGTCTTATCTGTTCCACACAAATGGAAAAAAACAGTGATTCAATCTCTTGACATATGTTTGGAGACTGCTCGCGGAAGGCTGGCTCTGTGTACAGCTCAGGAGGAAAACCTATAACTGGATTCTCCAAAGGGGGAAAGATCAAGAATGGAAATAAATCAAGATGAAGAACAAAGAGAAAATACACTGTCAATTTATTCAAACACCTTCTGGCATACAGCAAGAAAAATAGCCCCAGTGCCTCCATCATTATTTAATGCAATTCTCCTTTTCCAGGTCATGGTAATACTTGTTCCAACCACCATCAGAAAATTAAATACAAAGATGGCCAGAAGGAGGATTCATATAGCTCCAAGGGAATGTCTTCCACAATCCCCAAGTGCCTTAGAAATTAAGTCAAATTTTCAAAGTCCCAAAGCAACATTTAGGCCCTATTTCAGCGCTAAAGTCTTGTGCTTTTAAATCTCTTTTTGCATTTGGCTTAGGCCAGCAAGTACATTGGGCTGTAGCTACACAAACTTCTTAAATTTTTTACAGGAGAACTGTGCCTCTCCACAGCAGCTCATCTGATGAGCAGCAGGGACCAGGCCTGGGAAATGCAATGCAGCAAAACCCAATAATTTCAAAAATATGCAGCCTCTGCCTGTGAGTGATGGTCCAGAGCCCTGGATGGGAGGTGAGCCGAGGACAGAGAGCGAGCAGCAAAAATCCTGGCTCTGCCCGCTGCACGTAGCAGCTCCCTCCAGTTCTATTTCAGGGCGTTCCTGTCCCCTTCCCACACCCAGAGACCCTTCATCATTTCGGAGATGGATAGATGCAGACTGGGGGTTTTGAGGTTTGGAGATGAATAACAGCAGTAAGGGCCTTCCAGGAGATTTGAATTTCAAATCCGTGGAGGAGCTGGAGGGCAGCCCTTGGCGGGTGGCTGGGCAGAGCTGCCTGTGCTGCCAATGTCGTGGGGTGTTCCCTGCTAGCTGCACTTACTGGGCAGCAGAGTCTCGCTCAGCAAAGCAGATTACAGCAGTCTGCACCTTCACTGAGTCCTTAAAAGTTCCACGTGAGGAGAACAAAGGTTTGGCTTAGGGGAAAAAAAAAAAAAAAAAAGTGTTCTGTAAATATGGAATAATTATTCGTAAGGGCTGTGTGTAAGTGAGCTTCATAAACATCCTGAGAGCATCCTGAGAGACCTGGGACTTCCTGGGAGCTTTTCAGAGCACTGATGCCCGCAGAAAGAGGCACAGGCTACCCCAGCGATGCTCTCCCGGTAACCAGTTCCCCTGTGATATGGCTGAAGCCTGAGCCAAAAGCAGCAGACCCCTCCAGCTGCAGGCAGACAGGATTTCTGAGGTCACTGCCCGCTGGGCAGAGACCAGAGCACCCCCCTGTGCTTGGGCGATTCATGGCAGAGAAACCATCAAATAGTCAGCTTGGAATAAATATTTCATCCTCCTGCTCCCACAGTCCTCCCAACACACCCACAGAGTCATTAAGTGCCTATTTCTGAGCGTCAGAACCAGACAGTATGAGAAATTAAACCCTGACAAGATTACAGTGTTGACATCACGTTGGCTTTGCTAATATTGCCTCATGCTGGGCAAACGTTGCAGGCTGTATTTATGGGAAGGCTCAGCAGCCAGGCTTTGCAGGGTGGGGGAAATGGAGCTGAGTTCCCTTTTGGAACTACGAGGGTGAACCAGTGGTTGTTTTTTTAAAAACTCAAAGACAAGAGCAGCTCTTCAGCTTCTCGTTCACCTGCAAGCAGCCCAGGGAGGAGGTGTGATGGGTAAGGGCTCTGCTGGGCTAACTGGGCTTGGCAGTGCCTTCCTCTGTGCCAAAACCTGCCCTTAATTGCACAGACTTCAACAAAATCCTTTTCTCCTAATCACTCCCAAACACAGTAAATATTTCCAAAGGATTGAATGATATAAAGGCAAACATGACAGACAAAATCCTGCTGTTCCGAAGAGATGTTTTTTAGAGATGTTTTGTGTCCAAAGAGACCCTTTTGAATGCTGTCAGACCTCCAGAATGTTCTCATTAATCCTGCTACTGCAGGACCTGTGAGTTCTGGTCAAGTGCTTTGATCTACTGTGCGAAGACATGAAGACACAACCCAGCCTGAGGCAGGCTGCAATTAAACCAGGATGAGAGACGATTTAGGGACACGGGCGAGCCAGCAGGGCAGTCAAGGTAACTCTGATCATCCAGCCAAGCTGTGCCTCAGTAAAATCTTTGGATATTAGACTCAACAACAACAGTGGAAAAGACTGGAACAATTCCTTTTGCAATGAGAGCAGGTCTGGAGCCGTCGCAGAGCAGGAAGGGAGGGGAGGAATCAAGGAGAGGACTCCCATGGAGGAGGACTCTCCTCAGGAAGAAAGGAGGCATCATCCTTTGATTACAGCAAGGAGAAATCTGGAAGGATATCAGTGCAACACAGAGATAACCACCCCCCTTCTCCCCTGTGCCGCACACACTGGTCTCATCTTGCTTGTAATCTTAAGGATTAATTAATGCTGCAGTGGCTCTGCTCATCCCAGCAGCCTGGTGGTGACAGAAGGTATCAAACAAACTGCTGGTCCTTAAATGGAAAATAAATGTTTCGATGGCTTGAGTTTCCATTGTGTGAGCATGAAGTAAATACGCTCATTTTCTTTCGTATGTAGCAGGAAACATATGGAAGTGGAATTGCATTTGTCCCAGCCTGCCAGTATTTTAAATTTATAGAACCCAAATCCTTTGAGGAATGTCATGAATTTACACACACCCTCAAGAGTTTACGCTTGCACTGGGATCTTTAGGGCAGTGGATCCACGTGCAAAAGCACACTTGTGCAAACAGCTCTTGGAAGGCAGGGCAGGCTAACACTCCTGGGGTCAGTGTTACCCAGGCCAGGCCCAAATCAGAAGTTCCCTACTCCACCCCATCAGGGGTCCTCAGAGAACCCTGCCAGCCCTGAGTACAACATTCTTCCCTTTATCAGGGTACATCACCTTGGATGCAACGAGGACACTTTCCAGGCTGTATTATGTATCAGGGCACAAGTATTTCTCAGCTGGTCCTTTTATTCAATGCTAAAATCTACCCCTAAGAAGTATCAGCCATTTCCCAGTCCATCCTAGAACAACAGTGCAGCTTATCTCAACAGAATTTTTAAGCTGATGAAAATTTCCCACTTCAAACTATTTTACATCGGAGCTTTTTTACTCTGTTCAGTGATCTCCCCACGCAAAACAAACTGATTTGTATGTGGAACTAACTTTTGTCCATCAGCAATATCTCCTGATACACTTCATCAGCAGTGACATTACAACTTACACCTATTCCTATCACATCAGAACTTAAATCTAATATTTTCCTCACGAGTTAACACCAAATGCCAGCACATACTGACATCCTACAGGACTTCAGCAAGGTGGTGTCCCAGCTGGGGAGTTGTAAAAGGATGGAACAGGCTGCTCAGGGAACTGGAGGAGTCACCGTCTCTGGAAGTGTCCGCCAGCAATATCTCCTGATACATTTCATCAACAGCAACAAGTTACGCCCATTCCTATCACTTCAGAGCTTAAATCTAATATTTTTCCTCGTGAGTTAACGCCAAATGCCTGCACATACTGACATCCTACAGGACTTCAGCAAGGTGGTGTCCCAGCTGCGGGAGGGCTGCAGCTCTCCCCTGATGAGGGCAGGGTTGGGGGGCGACCTTGCACGTCCCGGCGTGGGATGGATCTGCAGGCTCTGGCAGGGCAGGAGGACCTGTGTCAAGTTTTTGGGGCATCTTCATTGAAGACTGTGGCGATGGGTAGTTGTAAAAGCAAAGTCCTTTGTTGTATGGCTAAATCAGCCTCATGAAGGAGTTGGTGTTACAGTCCGTGCCATTGCTCAGGCAGCTTTCTAAAACAGAATTCCTGAGTCCAAGCAGAGGCAGCAACTGCAGGACAGCACCTGTAATCTGTGCCCCATGAGATCCTCATCAATAGCAGCGGCAGCAGCAGCAACAACCGTGGCATTGGTGGTTTTTGTGAGCCTGATAGCATTCTCCAAGCAGTGCATTTTATTCCACTTTTGGCCAATTGGGTAGAAACGCGAGTCCAGTATTGCTTTGTTGGGCCTATCGTAAGTTAAAATTGATGTGTGACAATATTTGTAATTTCTTACACAAACTCTATGCATATAGCTCTATCTGTTCTATCTAGCAAGGCTACATTATTTTTGTTAAGACTAGAATTTAACTAACTTTGCAAAAGGCAATGCCATTGAACTTTAAACTAGGTATTGGGTCTTTTTTTTACTTAGCTAACTCAGTCTCTTATTTGCTAAGGCACTTAAAAATCCGCTATTTATTTAAAACTAAACTTGCATTTCTACCTCATGTCTGTGTGGATTTATGTTGGGATTTTCACCCCAACATCCCCTTAATTCAGGGGTTTCTGTCTCTGAGTCCTGTACCAGGGTTTAAAAGATGAGATGGAACCTGTGGCTCGCTCTTCAAAGGTGTTTATTCTATTTCTGATCTCAAGGCCTCACAGCAGACTCAGTGCACTGAAGGAAAGCAGCCACAGGAACATGGACGGAGGGTCCAAGGTCGTTTTTGAAGATTTCTAATCCAATTAACTCTAAAAACGGGCTATATTTACAGTTTTGTGCCAATTACTGTCACCTATTCTAAACACACAATTTCTACATCAAATCCATCCCACCAATGTCTCTGTGCCACCGTCACGGCAGGAGATGGAGTAGGAGAAGAAGAAGAGACATCGCCCAAAATTCTCCATCTTGCTCTGATCTACTTCCATACTAAAAACCCAAAACTACAAATTTTCACCCTGTGACAAACTAAACTACTATCTATTTTAAATCTTTGTTGTTTTTAATTTATCTATAAGTGTTGGAAGTTTTTCCCATGGACTAGAGTCAAAGGCAATGCTTTCCTGGGGTCTCAGCCGGCGTCTGGGACCCCCCAGGGCAGTCTGAGGGCTTTTCTACATGCCCTGGACTCCACCAGATTTATGTATTTTAGTTTCCCTGGAGGTTCTAATTCAATCCTGGCATTTCTGGGCACTCCTGAGCCTGTGTAGATTTGGCCCGGGAGGATTGATGCTCCAGCAGAGCTGCAGCCAGGCTCACCTTCCCCACCTTCCGCTGGCTTAGCAGAAGGTGGCGGTGTTGGATCCACCATCGCCTGCAGCCTCCCCGAGCAGCAGCTGCCCGCGCAAACGCAGCCCTAATAATGACAAATTACACATCCTCCGCTCAATTAGTCATCATTCACGTCGGGAGCCGGCCCCCGTCAGGCAGCTGCGGCCAAAATCCTTCTCACTGAAATATCTGCTTTTTTAGGAACGTCGAAATCAGGGGTGCAGCGCTGGGGACGCAGGGACGTGCCCTGGGCAATGCCCTGGGCTCTCTGCTGGGCTGGGTGCAGGGAAATTTTCCGGCGTAAATCTGATGAATTGCAGGGCAACAAGGCCAGCCCGTGTCCCGCGGGACATTTTCAGCCCTTGGGCATTTCCCCAGCGGTGGGAAATGGGGGATGCTGTGCGGGACAGGCGCTGACCCTGTGAGTGCCAGCACCAGGGGAAGGGATGATGGGCTCGCAGACGCGGGGAATTTCAGCCACAGCAGAAGTGCTGCAGCCTCTCAGGGGCTCAGATAAGTCTGGATCACACTGCAGGGTGCAGACAGATGTGTGCGTGCCCTGCCCATGCACCAGCTAGAGCCCGGGAAGATTGTGACTGCACTGAGAGGTGCCTCGCCTTGGGGGATTAGCCCTGCAGAGGGGAAAATGCATTATTTTGTCCACAACCTAAAATCTACCTGCCCCAGCCACTTCTGATACCTTCTCGCCAGGTGAAGGGTGCGGCAGATCCAGGACCGTCTTTAGAAAATGAGGTGCACGCTCCCGAGTGAATTAAGCCTTGTGACTGCAAATTGAGCCGTGTTTAGGTATTCCCAAAAGCCCGAGCCCTGAGATCTCACCACCTGGCACAGTCAGTCCCCAAATCCACACGGCATCCAGGGTTTGCACAGAAGGCGGAGAATTCTCCCTTCCAGCCCAGGGCACCACGTCCAGGTGGGGAACTTGTGCCCCACAGCACATCAGACAGACCAAAGCACCCAGCAGCAGCTTGTGAGCGCTGCTTCCCCCCCTGGCCTCCAGCCCAGTGGAAATCCTGCAGGAAATATCTGCTCCTGGGTGACAGGCTAACAATCTGCCTCAGAAAGGGAGCACAACAGCCGGCTGATTCAGGGCTTTTTAGCACACGGATGTGTAAATTTGCTGTGACAGGTGGGGCGTTTCAATGACTTTCAATAGAGAGCCAACTGCTCCTCGGTTATCATTAGAAATTTCTCACTGAAATGCCAATGGCTGGTGCCCCATGCTGGGTAATGGGGCTCTGAATTAGTTTTTTAAAAGAGAGAGTGAGTGCAACTAAAGGCAATAACCCTGCTGGGGGATTGCCTGATCCGAGCACAACTAGCAAAATATTTGTTCATGCAAATGTTTCCTGCCATGAACAGCTTAATGATTTCATGCGAGAAAATAAACAACAAATAATGGAAAGCACATGAGGAAATAGAAATATTTGGAATCATCCTAAATGCAGAAATCTTCCCTGTATGGAAAGAGCCAGAGAGTCCAGCAGCCCAGCAATGACCTCAGCCTGTACCGGAGCCAGGGCAGGAAGTCTTAGGAGGAGATTTCCAAAGCAGCTTAGCTCTTACGCCTCTCTGCCAGAGATTCGGGGTGTTCACAATGAGCAGCTCTTTCAGCAGCAGCTGCTGGAGGCTGAGCCTCGGTAGCAGAGCTTGGGGAACTCTTCCCATGCGCTCGGATCCATGCTGCCTCCCCACTGGGCACCTCCTGTTCGGCCTCCGTGGGCCCCAGGCACCCAGCTCTGAGGGCAGGGGCAGCCCAGGATGCTGCCCGCCAGCCCAGAGGGACATTCCTGGCTTTAGCAAGCCTGCAAACCACTGCCCAGCTCCCAAAGCCCGCGTGCAGGCCGACCGCAGCATCCTCAGGCTGACTGCAGCATCGCCCACTGCATGGTTTGACAGGATCAGAGGAAATGGTTGCCCCAGGGGAGGTCTAGGTTGGATATTACAGGGAAAAAAAATCATAAAAAGGGTTGTAAAGGAATGAAACAGGCTGCCCAAGGAAGTGGAGGAGTCACCATCTCTGGAAGTGTTCAAAAAAAAACATGGATGTGGCACTTGGGGGCATGGTGGTGGTGAACGTGGTGGTGGTGCTAGGTTATGGTTGGACTTGATCTTTGAGGTCTTTTCCAAGCCTAAGGATTCTGTGATTTGCAAGGATGAGTGGCAAAGGTTAATTTCACTAGATGGGCAGCCTGGGAAAATGGGGACACATTTTAAGGACTTTTTTGGTGGCCCCTGCCCAACAGCTAGCACACAGAGCCTGTATATTTTTACTCTCCTGGAATAACAGAGAAAATTTCCCATCTTTCTCCTCCAGCTCCGTTCCCCTTCCAAGATGAGTAACAGCCCATCAGCACCTGATTTTGCCCAGCCACAAGAGACAGAATGGCCCAGCAGTCTGGGCAGCAGTTCAGGCTGATTTACATCCTCAGTGGGTCACACACATCTCCTGCAGCATCCGCCTCCACCTCAGTCCTCCACGGCTGCTTCAATCAGTGTTTTCATTTGTTCTATTAAAACAAACACAGAGGTGCTCAGAAACTGAAATAAAAAGCTGCAGACACACATACTGATGTAAGAGACTTGCAACACAAGCTGGAAGAAAAGGGATTTTTTTCCTTCTCCACCAGGCAGAACCTGTATTCCACAGACAGATGGGAATGGTCTCAGAACTAGAAAAACACTGTTTGCTCTGACCCACCAGTCATGCTCACTGAACCACTGTCATGCTCTACATACACTAAGTGCTCCACCAAGGGAAACCAAACAAATGAATTCAAAAAGATTAACAGCTCCAAAGCTAAAAGACATGGAGCCTTTCATGGTTTTCTCTCCAGGATATCTGGGACATTTGTTGTGAACATGAGTACACTGCACATGATTACAATTTATTGAATTAAACCCAGAGTAGTTTCTGCTGTATAAAGTAGCACTTTCCTCCCTTATCTAATGCAGATGAAATTTTGAACTTCAATGCCAATCTGTAAAATCGTGCTCCGTTACAAATATATTGAGCAAATTAAACTAAGTTCGTCTGGCTATTTTTTGGAGTTTGGTTTTTGAGGTTATGAGCAGGGCTTCAGGCAGCTGCTGCAATCAGTCTGTGACTGAAATGTTGGTTTCATGGTGGCTGATGACCTCAGAGAAACAGCAAATGCTGAACATAGGGGAACAGAGAGGAATCCTGTTTAATCATCTTACATTTCCTCTTTCTTTGTTTGTTTATTTATCTGAAAGAGTTACTTTGCTAAGAAGGGATTAAAACCTGCAGCCATTTTGCCGCAAGAGCCTTTGGTTTCAACTCACAGAAAAAACATCGTGGGGGGATTAATTCTGCCTAATGAAAAGTTGAAAAGCTTGAAAAGTTCCCTTTAGACAAGACCCAGCACATTTAGCTTTGAAGCCAGACGCTTGCTGCAGCTGGACTCTTAAGGAGAGTTTTGGGGAGCACATCCCCAGCTCGGCTTGGGAGGAGGAGGATTTACAGCAGAACCTTCCGCCACAAACCCCTGCGTGCACCGCGGCCCGTGAGGAAAATCCCAGTGAATGAGCACGAGTTCTTGACGCACCCCAAAGCTGCTCTGGCTGTTTGCAGACTCCCAGTGTGGCGTTTGCTGCTCGTGGGCCACAAGCAGCCCGTTAATTTGGAAATTTGGAGGGGAGAGCTCACTGGGCAGGGCTGAGGAGCATTCAGCGCCCAGCACAGAGGATGCTGCTGCCTGTCTGCCCCAGAGATGCTCACCCAAACCCATCACATCGCCCACTGGAGAGTCTCTTTAATATCCAGTGGTTTGCAGAGGCTTTACAGGGTCTATTCTTCTTGCCTGGTCCCGCTCGCCCAAAGACCCCCAAAATGTACCAGCTCTCAAAACCACGACTTCAAAGCTGAAGAAAAAAGAGTAAGCAAACATCTAAAAGCCCAAATGGAGGCAGAAAACTTCCTCCAGTGCTGCAGGAAGTGTCACTTTACAATACCAAAGTCTGTGGAGGTGATGACATTAACACTCACAGCGGAATCTCACTTCCAGCCCAGCTAAGAAGCAGCTGAGGAGCTCACAGCTCTGCTCTGAGGTGCCTCTTGAAGTCTCCTGGATTTCTTTGCACTTCCCTGACAACAGCTCTCTGTGCCCCTCTCGCAACCCCCTGCATTGTGAAATCAGAGTTATTAGCTATGTTACCCAAGGCAGGGTGCAAAATAACCCCGGGCCCTCTGTCTTAGATCTTGAAAAACTATTTGACTCAGCTTTATTTCCTTACCAAAAGTATATTAAAAAAAAAAAAGCCACTGAAAGAGTTCACAGCCCCTTTTCATGTGGAGAGGAGGAACTGAGTGCCCTTTAATCTCTCATGGCCTGTGTGTGTTAACATCCAGCTTGGAGTGTGCCAGCGGATTTGATTTTTGCAAGGGACAGGCAGGGACCACCAAAGTCAGAGAAGACCCGTCCTTGTGAGAGGAGAGTGGCCACAGGAGCCGGGGCAGGGGTGACCAGGGGGATGTAGATGGTCCTGACACCGTCTCATGGGTGGGATGATCTCTTCTGCAGGCTGACATGACAAGCTGGGTTTGTCCCAGAGCAGGGAGAGGCTTCCCTGCTCCCCTCTGCTCACTCCACACCTCCAGCTTGCCAGGAACGGGGAGAGAGGATTTCTGCACCGAGCACGGGTGTCTCTGATTCCCATCCCTGCAGTGTGACAGAAGAGAAATGGGAAAAAAAAAAACCCCAGGTGAAGGGAACAACCAACACCCTGCTGCTCTTGCAGGGGGACCAGACACACATTTCAGCCCCTGCTTTCCCCATCCCTGAGGTGAAGTAGCCATATCAATAAAACATTCTCTAAGCGCTTTCTAGAGTTTAACGCTACTCTAAATATCCTGTAAAAGTCCTTGCACACACAAACTGGAAAGAACTACTTGCCCAATGAGCAGGGCCCCAAATAAACTGGGGCACACACTGCAGTGCCAGGAACTCACACCCTAAGGGGATGCAAAGAGCCCTCTGCCTTCAGCCCCCTCCAGACAGGGCTCCAACCTTTCAGCTGTGCCTTGCCACAGGCAAACTGACTGCAGCCAGGAGGCTTTTATTGATGTGAATTTCCTCACATATTAAGGTTCCCCACATTTGGGTTGAAAAATTGGCAATACTTCCAAGAAAAGTATTAAATAAGGCTAAGGAAACAAGCAGCGCCTAATATGAAATCTGCCAAGTAATATGAGATGGAGATGGTGAGAAGTTTTCCAGCAGGACATTCTTCCAGGAGGAAATTTGGTTTCCTTGAATCCAAAATGTTTGCAGAAATGTGTCAGTTTCAGTGACACTGTGTTTTGAAAAATGCTGGAGTAGGGCTTAGGTTGAGATTGAACACTCAGACTTCCTTTGAGTGGAACTTTTCTGCTTTTAAATGCACTTTTTCAATCCTTTTAATCTCATGTTACACAATATAAAACAGAAAAATCCATTTCAGACCAAAATTATATTAAACTGAAAAGTTGCTGCTGTATTAAAATAATACCTACCCCCAAAATCTCATGCCACAAGAATCCAAAACTGTGTTACACTCTCATTTTGGAATAGAAAGTGATCTGCAAGCACAGTGAACTCCTGTGAAATGGAGCCCTCTGTTCCAACGCGCCTGTGTGGCTTTGCTTAAATTCACAACTGGAACAAAATGCAGAGTGGCGAGGAGTCCAGCTGGTCTGAAATCCTTATAAAATATTGTTTTATGGCTATGATGGCTAGAGGACAATGCTAGAGGGTTAATTGTAGGAAATATTCTAATGCTGCATTGAGATCCTGGAGGTCAGGAAGGATCTTGAGACATTTCCACCCCATTTCTGCTCCTCATGCTCTGCTGGCTCTGACCTGAGAGAACTGGTGAGCACCAGCCATCCCAACAAACAAATGCCTTTGTCCTTGAAATTACGCAGATATTCCATAGGGATATGGGAACTGAGGGGAGAGGAGAAAACAGAGAGAACCCAACTGATTTCAACAACAAACAAATGCCTTTGTCCCTGAAATTACCTGGGTATTCCATGGGAGTATGGGGAACTGAGGGGAGTGGAGAGAGCAGAAAGAACCCCATTAATTTTAACAAGGAGCACTCAAACAGAACAACCTGGGATAAAGGTACCCACCTAAACAGACCAAATAATTTTTCTGGATAAATCCGAGAGGTACCCACGCTGCAAAGGGAAGGAACACAGGGAAGAAGACTTTTTACAGTTATCCAGAAAACAGACCCTGAACTTCCCCTTTAAACTTGGATAATTAAAGGTGGAAAGGGGAAATGGAAAATCTCTCCCATTTTTAAGCTGGCCAGGTTAATACCACCACCAAACCTACATCAAAACTGGTTTGCACGGGAGGAGTCAGAGACAGCAGCTTATCCACACGGTCCCTCCCTGGAATGAGATGGTCAGACAGGAGAAACACAGGAATTACCCCTCAGTCTGCAGCTCCTGTCGAGCAGCTCTGCCTGAAAAGCCAAGCCTGAGCAAAGCCCCAGGCTGGGACAGAAATGCTTCAATGAACCAGCTCCTAAGAGCAAGCAGTGAGCTTTCCCTGGGTTCAGCCTCAGCTTCCACACCTGACCAGAACCTGGCAGACTCCGGGTTAAACAAGCTGCAAGACCTTTTCTAAGGAGTTTCAGGGCAGATGGAACTTCCTGCAGGTAACAGGAAAAGAAACACGTGGTTTCCTACTGTGAGCTACCAGCAGTAAGAGGGGATGGGTGAAAAATCACAAGGGCAAGCTGCAAAGCTGCCAGGCTGCTGAAGGGCTTTAGATTTTGGAGGGTGAGCGAGATTTCTATGGAATAACAGCAGCAACTGAGCAGAAATGGCTATCAGAGCTAATCACATCCGTTCTTCTTCCCTAATAATTCACAGCTGAATAGAGGGCTCTGTGGAAGTATTGGATAAGTGAGTGTTTCGTGCAGTGCCACTTTTAACAACTGCCTGGGAGTGATTATTTATGTGTGAGTGCCAAAGAATTTGACATGACAGATTAGAAAGTAAAAACTCTGCTCTCAAGGAAATCACCAGAAATGGGAGGGAGTGTATTGGATTTCATGGAGCAACTGTGCACTGACATTATTGTTTCACAGGCACCAACCTTTCACATTTGTTTCTTTTAAAAGAGCTCAAGGTAAGAAAATGAGGTGGGGGAATTGACTGAAATCATAAATGATCAACACAGGAAGGAGCAGAAATGTCCATGTTCTGCTGCCCAAGCTCTTTTAAGTTTGTTGGAAGATTCTTTCCCCACCAAACCCAACTTCTACTTATTTGGAGACCCTGATGCTCATCCAGGCTCAGTTTAGCTATCAAGAAATGAGCTTCAAAGAAAATCAGCCCTTTTAAAGTGGTTTGGGGCTTTTTTTCTCCCAACATCTTTTATGACATTTTCACTTCCTTCAGCTTTTCGGCTTTTGAATTTAAACTAGCATGAAATCTTTGCTCTGTTGGAGCCAATGGCAACATTCCCACTTATTTGGATCATCCCATAATTTCATGCTATATATTTTGCTCAGGCTTTACTGCAATCAAAGCTTCTTTGTTGCTCCAGTTAGCAGTAGACTGTTTCCAGATTTTGGCACTCCTAAAATGACAATAAAGAGCAACAGAATTGGAGCAACCCTGGGAAGGGAGAGAGGAGAGAAAGCCTCCTTAGAGGATTTGGAGAAGGAAAAGTGATACAGGTGAGAGAACTCAGCATGCAGTGAGCAGTGGAACTGAGAGCAGAGGATGATCAGGGCTGTAAAGCAGCAGGTTTTGAGGGGAAATATCCTGGTATTTCAGAAACAAAATACACCAAGGGATGGGAAAGGGAAGAGGGTGTGCTACCCACTCCCAGAACTGCAAATGCACCCTTGAACAAGGGAAAATTGGACAAAACTTGTGACTGAGAGCCACGGGCCAGCCCCAGTTTGTCCATGGGGAAGCAGTGAGCTCGTAGCAAGGCACTGAGAAAGTCCTGTGAGAACATCACATGTCCTGTGAGAACATCACATCACCTGCATTGTGTAGGATTGTGTAGGTCACGGTGCGCGCCGCCTGCTTCTATTCCACATAATCAACTGATGGTTAATAAGAAGTTGTCTAAATAACAGACCCAGCTCTGGCACCTCAGTTCAGGTAAAGTAACCCTGAATCCTTCCAGCAGTCGCCTCTTGACTTCAGCTGGAATAAGACACAGCCCAACAGCACAAGCTGGCAGGGTCCAGTCTGAAATGGTTTCAATTACATGTTTAAAGTCAGGCACATTCTCATGACCAAAGTACATTTTAATAAATATATTCCCTTAAATGTCCAGTAAGGCCCATGGTAATCTACTTAAGCATTATTTTCTGGAAGGTTTAAGATTGCTATAAGCTGAATTACATGTGGAAAGTTACATTAATGTGTCTTCACATAAACTTAAAGTTTATTGTTTTATTATTATAGAAAAACCATAAAAAGATTTGTCTGAAGCCATTGGCTGTTGTTCTACACATCTGGTGGAATGTTAGTTATTACAATAACTCCTTCAGCGCCCTCAAATGAAGCCCTGGGCTAAAAATGAAAATAAGTAATACGATAATACTGTAAAAAGATGTTATGGAATCATACAGAAACACTGAGCCAATTCCAGCTGTCAAGGGGGAAAAGAAATCCTGGCTGAGTTTTAAAAATAGCATTAAGTCAGGCAGGAAAAAAGGTCAAAAGCCTCATGACCAAGCCACAGCCTCAGCCAAATCCAGGGCGCTGCTGCAGCATCCTGGCAAGAGGAGCACGAGGATCCTTGGCTGCTCCAAGACTGACAGCAGAGCTCCTATTCCCAGAGCTAAGTGAAAGCTGCCCAGAAACACTGGGCTAAGTTTAATTGAGTCCCAGATTAGGTGTGGGGACAGCACAGAGGCAGCAGGGGTCGGGAGGGGTGAGGATGGGCAGGAGCAGCTGGGCACTGGGAAGTGCCAGGAGGTTGGGAGAGGGGCAGTGCTGGGGCTGCTCAGCATCACAGGCAGAATTCAGCCCAAATTCGGGGCTGGGAGATGGGTAGAGAAGGCCTGAGGGGCCAGCCTGGCTGGCACGGTGGTTTTCCTGGTGGAGATGAGCAGAGCACGAGTGCCTGGGGGAGGCCGATGAGATGTGAAGTAGCTGGAGGCACTGGGGGTGTGATGAGGAATCGAGGAGGAAGGCCAGGAGGGCACTGCGGTGCTTCAGGAAGGCTGGGGTGCGCGCACTGGGGACTCCCTGTCCTGTTCCTCTTCCTTTCCGTGCTGCACTTCACTCCCCACACCATCCCTGGATGGCACCAGCCCTTCCCAGCGCCCAGGAGCCATCCCAAGGCAGCCCAGGCACAGGAAGGGCTGTGAAGCGGGACAGCACAGGCAGGGACACAGATCTGACTCTGTAACAACTGATCCTCACCCCCTCAAGCACAGGCAAAGTCTGCAGCCTGTCACCCCTCCGTCGGCTGCCTTCATCCCTTGTAACCTCTGTCAGAGGCAACATCCATTTCCTGGTGGAAAAGGAATGTGGACAGGACCCTCCCAGCTGCCTAAAATGTGGTGGCATAACTGGAAGCAGCCTTGAGTGCTCTTGCTTCTGCAAATGGGCCAGACTGGTTCCAGCAGCCATCTCTATGTATTTATATTTATTACTACCCTGATCTGGAGCACATTTCCCACCAGAGCTAATGGAGCAATATTTCTTCTCTGAGCAGCACGGGGTGCTGTGGATCTGGGTGCTGCTGCACAGCTTTCCTTACCCTCATCTGAAGCAAATTCCAACCCTGAGTTTGCCTCCTCAGAGAAACCAATCTGGGTACAATATATTTGAGGTTATGGCAGGGAATGAACTGAAAATAATTCACTGAGGCAACATTCTTCATATATATTAATCTTGTTGCTTTATCTAAATCTTAAAGCTCTTTTATACCATTCACCTAAACATCCATCTTCTCCAGATGTTTGATTTTTCAAACCAGTGGCACATTGCATCTGTCTCTAATAACGCCGCTGAGACTTTTTTTTCCCCTGGATAAAGCTCAGTAATATTCTTGGTTTATCAAAATGTCACCAACTAATTAATAATGAAACTAGGTAGAGGAAATAGAATTGAGTCTCACCCTGAAAATCACTGAATAACCAACTAACCAGTTAAAAGGTGCACTTCAGAAATGTGCTTGATCTAGTCTAGACTTATCTCTCAAAAAAAGAAAAAAAAATTAGGAAAAGTGGTTTGGGATAAATAAACTAACAAGGAACATCTGCCTTTAATATTCCATTTTGACGTCAGTGAATCTTTATTGGACTCTCAAAATAGTCTAAACTTTTGTGAAACAAGCAGCAAACAAAACATGCTGTTTTCCAACTTTTGAAAGACTTTTTCCACTGATGATAAAAGTAGAAATCCTCATTGATTCATTTTTTTAAAATGTGCTCTTTATAGCAAAACTCAGGCCAGGGTTATCCTGGTTCATGTAAGCTGAATGTTGCTTGTAGCTGTCATTAAATCTACTCGCAGCCTTCCAGGGTAAATAAAAAATCAGTTTAGCTTTGGCTGTTCGGGTGCACCCACTGGAGCATCAGCTCTCTCCCCACACCTAGCAGCTCACCTACAAGCCAGAACCCCACGTAATTGGGGAAACAGCCTTGTGAAGTGGGTTTTGGGGAAAAAACAAGCAGAATGCAGCAATGCTGTGGCTGTGAAGTTTGGACAGAGCAGGCACCAGGCAGTGCCACTCTGCCAGCCTGGCCTCCAGAGCAAACTGCCCTGGATCAGGGCAGCCTGAGCCAAAGCCCTCCAAAACCCGGAGCCCAGCAGAGCTGGTGGAAGGGGAGTCCCACACCCCACAGCTGTGACACCTTTTGGGGCTGCCTAAAAACAAAGGCCAGACAGAATTCAGGGAATAAAAAGCTGTTCTATTTATTGAAGGGCCTTCAGATGGATCCCCCCAGGGTCTGCAGCCAAAAATGGACAATAGGTCACGGGTTTTCACACTTTTACAAGTTTGGTTTATCTGCATATTGGGGGTTCATCTCCCAATTACAGCCTCAGGTAATGAAGTCATTGACCCCAAGTTTGCTGCCCCAACTCACTTTTGTTCCCATCTCTCAGGCCTGAGGCAGTGAGGGGTCCTTGATTGCCAGGCCTGGAGAGGAATTGTTGTGTCTGCCCAAAATGGGCAAGCAGCAGCTCACACTGCGTGTGGAGTTTGGAGTGATACACTAAAGAACTGCAGGGTTACAAATATATGGAAAATATAAAAGCTGAAATCCTGAGGCATCAGCTGGGACTCCAGTCTGGCACAGACTGAGGGAGAGGGAAAAGCCGCAGGCAGCAGAGGCTGTGGCTGTGCAGATCCAGCCCCTCTGAGCAGCCGCATTCCAGGGCTGGGAGCAAGGGGCTGGAGCAGGGCAGAGCAGGAGGAGGGACACTGTCACAGTGGGACACGAAATAGATTGACTCCACAGAGCTGTCAGCAGAGAAAGAAGCTTTATTTACAATCCCAACAGTTTCTTTTAGAACACGCTGTGTAAAAAGGTCTGTTATTGCTCCATGGCACTGACACTGCTCTCCATTGGGTCAGGAATAGGAAACAACCCCTGGGGACAGTTGTTCTGGCAAAGGGAACACTGTTTGCTGAGCCTGTGCTGAGAAACGGAGAGAGATGTTTTGGAAAGAGAAACTGTTGGCAGCTTTCCTTTGGGAAAGGAGCCAGCAATGGTCAGCGAGCTGAAATTCAGGCTCAGAAATGTGGAGCCCACGGGACACACCACGAGCGTTTCCTCCAGGGTTCCTCTGACACCTCTGCAAGGACAACACTTGCACAGGGCTGAGGTGGGATGGGTCTCACTCTGCAGCGAGGCTGGCTCTGCCTCCAGCTCCTGGCGCCTCAGACACAGAGAAGCCACTCAGCCTGCTTCTCACCTCTGCACAAACATTCCAGCTCGAAAACCTCCCCAAATCACGTTGAGCATGTTGTTAATGGGTTCAGAGAAATGCCTCCTCCCCAAGGCACTAAGCAGAAAGCCGAATCCATTTTTTTCAAGCCACAACAGAAAGTTTAATGGCATTCCAAGGCTGATGCATTTCTAGGAGTGATGATGTGGCAACAGCAGCCCTGCAACAACTGGAAGTGATGTGAGGAAATGTGACTGCTCTCTAAACAAACCCCTTTTGATCCATTTCCCCTTGGACAGAAGCGTGATGTTGTTGTTCTCCTTGGGAATTACGAAATCACTTTCTAAAACTTCAGTTTTCTGTAAACATAGACAGTGTATCTTCAAGCTAAGAAACCTCACTCGAAAATACTGAGATTTTCATAATTCTTTCACTCTGCAAATGCTAATAACTGTGGCAGATCAGTCAAGTCAGATTTTTTAAGGAGAGTTTGACCACCTCAGTCTTCTATTATAAATATTTTGCATAAATCAATTCCATAAATGTAAATAATAAATAAACAAGTTAAGATCATGGAATTTGAAAGAATCCTTTCAAATGGGTTGGTCACAGCAGACACAGTTGTGGTTCACTCTGCTGGAACGAGGAGAACTCCACTGCTGGCAGTCCCCTGCACTGACCAGACCATCAGTTTTGAGCTCACACTCGCCACTAAACTGGGAGTGGGCACTAATATCAAGATTTAATTCAATATCAATATTTAAATAGTCACTTTTACATCACCTCACTGTTTCTCTGTTCCTTTGCCCACACACCAACCCTTCTCTGGGAAATCTCTTTAACCCACAGTTATTTTTGTGCTTTCTACCAACAATTCTGTTGAGCATTCAGGGATCAGAGCTCTCCACCTTCACCATGGACTTTTAATTTGGTTGCTCAGCCTGAGAAACGACAGCCACTCACACCTGCCACAGCCTCATTAAGACTAGAAAAGGACAAAAACCAAGAAGACAAATTTTTGGGAAGGGCCTGGGGTTTCTGCCCAGCAGACCTTGGGTGGGGGTGAAGGACACACCGGTGACAGCTCTGCCTGTCGCAGTCCTCAGCGCACAGGGTGAGGACAAACGACAGGAATGATTGCTGGGGTACCTACAGCTCCTTTCTGTGTCCCGCGGGTTATCCCGCACTCCTGGGGCCTCCTGCAGCTCCCCCGCAGCAGTGGCAGCCCAGCCCATCCATGCAAAGTCCTTGGGCCGCCATGCAGGAATGACCTTCCTTGCTTTGCAATCTGATTTATGTGTTATTTACTGCACCTTATCCAGCGCCTTCTCCATGAGAGCCACGCCATAAATCCAGCCCAGAGCTGCCAGCCAGCTCCTGCTCTGTTAATAACCCAGCAGTGCCCATTAGAAATGGCGTAACCCAGCATGAAATCCAACAGCACATTAAAATTACCGGCAGCCATGGACACCCGAATCTTTCACCTCTCAAAACTGAAAACTTTCCCATTTCACACATCCCACACTTCCAGGGCCCAGCACTTCCTCTCCCCTAACTGCAGTTTTATTGCTTTGTCCAGAAAGCAAAAAGATATTCCCTTAACAAATCGGTTCTGTGTTTGTTTAAAGACTACAAGGCCTGTGAATCTCCTTTATCTCACTCAGTCTTTATCTCCCTCAGTCTCTCCTAATGAAAACCATAATGGTCACTGCCTTCCAGATGACCCAGCATGGAAAGTCTTGGAATACATCACTTATTTTGTGAACCTGAAGATTAAAGGGCCACTGCATCTTGGGTTACATTCTTCAGTTGGGACTGCATGCCCATCTCCAATTCATTAGGAGTTAATTCCATCTTTCAACTCTTCCCATTGATGAAAAACATTTATAATAATTCCATGCACAAACAGTTGAGTCAGACCACATAAATCCTCTGCTTTGGAGTTTCTCCTTTCCTGTGGAATATTCCAAATCTTTCTGTCATCCTGGGCCTTCCTGATGTTTTTTTTAACTTAAATTCTTCCCAGGGAAATGCTGATCCTTTTGAAGTGACAGTCTGTTTATGTTCTGGTAATTGCTGAGGATCCTGTGCAAGAGTTGCAACAGCTCAGTTCTCACCAAAGCCAAGAAGAGCAAGAGCACAAGGCAGGGAGCAGATTGCACCACAGAGAGCAGGATTTATTCCTCAAAACCTCTGTAGATTTTTCAAACAAGCAGAGGCTGTCAGACCCTGAGAGGGGATGCTGAAAGGAAGTCTAAAATGTATATCAAAAAGCTGTGAAATAAGTGCCCAAGAAGAATTCCTGGGAATTGTCTGTGACAGTACAAGGATCAAAGCACAGATGGCCAAAATAGTGAGAAGCGAAATTTTGATTACACCACACTCCTGTGCCTTTATTTCTGGGAAAAAAATAGCATCTGCAGTTATCGACACTGTGGGAGGGGAGCACAGGAATGCACGTTCAGAGTATAACTCGTCCTTATAACAAATTATTTTATGGACACCGGATTTAATTAGTTGATTCTGTAATTGACCAAAATTTCACCAATTCAAAGACACTTCTCCTATTTTAAAGGGTAAAGATATTGATCAGTCACTTTGATTACCAAATTGTCTTTAAATTGTGAGTGCAGATATATGTATTTATATATGTACACCTACAAACAGATGCTGTCATTAAAACTAAGTAGCCAGGGTTTTTTTCCTCTGAGGTTTTTTTCCCTCATTCATTTCATGGAAATGATTTTGTCTTAATCTTAAAAATGTCTAAAAAACGCAAGGCAGTTCATTTGGTATGCCTGCCTGTAGCTAGAGGAGAAAGGGACACTTTTAGGTAGGTGTAGCACACCTGTACAGATCCAAAGGTGATGCTGTAAAAGCTTCTGCACTGAATTCTGGCTGAACCTTCATCTGAAGAGATGAAGAAAAGATCATGAGGGGTAAATAGTCAGGGAAGCAAAGAAGAGAAGAAAGAAAACAAGAAAAATAATTTGTATTTTTACACCTCAGCAGGTGTTTCTTTACAGGTTGCATTCCCTGGATTTGTCGCACTCCCTTTATGTTGCATTTCTGTTGTTGTGTTTCTGCAGTCTGTAAACTCAGACCAGGAGATTTATCGGTGAAGTTGTTGGTGCTCAAATGAAGTTCTTGGTGTTTTAACTTCTAGCTAAGCTTTGCTTACCTCCTCACCCTGTGAACCTGAGAGCAACTCCTGGCAATTTCTGTTCTGGCACACTCAAACCTGATCTAGAGATTCCAGTGATGGCCCCAATCTTCCTGGAGTTCCTGTCTTTTCCTGCCTCAGTTGTGATGGTGCCAGGACTCCTCATTTTTAGGGAAGTCTATTCCTGGCCCTCCTGGTGGTGGGAAAAACTTTGAAAACATTTTTAAAAATGACTGACAACAAGAAGGTGAGGAGAAGCAAAAGGGAAAACGACAGAAAGAATTTCAGTCTAGGAAATAACTCAAATAAATCTCTTCTCCCTGCCCTTTTTTTTTTTTTTTTTTTTGAGATTGGGATTACTTTTAGGCTAAGTACTACTTGCCATGTATAAATGTAGGTACATGTGGTCTCTTTACACTCAGGATGTCCAGAAGCTCCTCTAACAAAAATATTCAATACATATTAATATTATTGGAGAAAATACTAAGGCAAATGTTTGTGCTTCACAAGCTCTAGAAATAAAAATATGCTTCCTCTGCATGAGTGGCCAAGCACATCATTTCAGTGCCACGCTGCTGAGAACTTGCAAAGTGCTGTGGGTTTTGTGTTAGCAGTGAACTGTGGTTAAATAAAGTTCATTTTTTTACTATCATTTAGTCACAAAAGAGTGAATAGACGTCAATAAGAAATCCAAACCAAAAGATGTGAGGCTAGGCAGGACACTCACGGTTAGAATTTTGATATGTGCTATTCTAAAAATAAAAAAAAGCAATTTTTTTTAGAGATGTCAAATCCTTAATTATAACATCTAACAATTTTAAACCATGAAGCTTAAAAGCTGGGCTTTGAAAACATCGAGAAACTGGATCTTCTAAAACACAGTCTGGCACCACAGGTAACCCTTTCATTCTTCCCTTATTTTTTTTTTTTCCTTGAGGTAGGTGGTACCTTCCATCATTAAACTAAAGAATTTCTCGCTGGAACATCTAAAGCATGACATTGATGAGACACAGTTAACCTGCGCTCCTGTCTGCTGCAGAGCAGGGGAATAAAAGCTTTCTGGTATGTAAGTTCAAAGAAATGGACCTTTTACCAGATTTGAACAGTTGTCTTGGGAATGCAGATTTATGAAAATTGATCCCCGGTCTTTGTCCACGGGAACAATGTGCCTTTCTTCCCCACATTTGCCCCCTGTCTACTCTACTGAGTCAGAACTTCTTCAGAAAACTTCTTTTAATTAATAGAGGATACCCTTGCAGCCACAGGGTTATAAGATGTCTCTGACAAACCTCTCTTTGGATACAGTCAAAGAGGGAGATATTTAGACTTCACATTCAATTTAAAGCAGAGGTCAGAGTTCAAAAGTGTTGTTTGCCCTTGTCATGTTCCATTTGGAGTCCAAATAGTCAGAAAAACAAAAGGCAAAATGACACATTGCCATCACTGGGATTCTCCAGCCTGCTCCAAAGCAGGCACAAGGGGGAAAGGAAGGACATTTCTGGCGGTATTTATTGGTATGTATCCTATATAATCTCTGCATTTTAAAATACCCCAAATAATCAGACCAGAAAAGTAGGGGTACACTGACTATGACTTCAAAACTAATTGCACTGGGGATAAACCTAAACAAGTTTATTTCTATTCTTCCTTAAACAACCTTAATAGAAACAAATAACTCCAAATCAGAATTTAGGGGAGACAGATTATTTTAGATGCCCTTACACTGACTGCTCTGTCTATGAAATTTTCTTGTCATTGCCATTTGGCCTGATTATTCTGTGGGAGGAAATAGTAACAACTTCCCTGATTTCTACCATTTTCCTGAAATAAAACAATGAAAACGGGAGAAGAGCAGAGCATACATATTACCAAAATGTGAAGTATTTTAACACTTTATCCACATATTTGCTCGTACAATTTTTGCTCAAAATAATCGTGCTCTTGGGAGGCACTCCAGAAACATTTTCCTCCTCGTGATGCCCCAGTTGTCTCTAAATACAGTCAGAAAAGACAAGCCCCAGAATGCATTAGCAGCAGCTACAGAAGCCAAAAAAGCAGCTGAGATAATAAAAAATAGACAAAGCTCACTCCTTTTCAAACATTCTTACCACGTGGAAGCTTCTATTTACACAAGTGCACAACTCCTTCGACCATAAATACCTTCCTATAAAAATATAAGGACTACACAGAGCCTCTAGGACTCATCATCTGTTCATTTATTGTTCTTCACACAGCCCTGTGCCCTCAGATCTACTTCTGATTACAGTCTCACCCTGAGCTCCTGGAGGCAACATTTATTTTTTTCTCTAACCACACCAGCTTCTGCCAAGCATCCTCCTGAATTCCACAGTTCTGGGCAGAGAAGCTCCTTGTAAGCTCTCCTGTTGCGCAGTTTGAAGTGTAAACTCTGAACCGTGTTGTGTCCTGAGTGTTTGCCCATCCCCACATCTGCCTGCAGCCCCCACTTTGGCTGCCCTGCCAGGCCCCACCTGCGTGTGCAGCTCCCCCAGCTCTGTCGGGATTTTTACCCCGACATTCCCCTAATTCCCCTAATTAGGGGTTTTCTGTCTCTCAGAGTCCCCTACCAGGGTTGAAAATATGAGACAGATCCTGCAGCTCGGTCTTCAAAGGTGTTTATTCTATTTCTTATCTCAAGGCCTCACAGCAGTCTCAGTGNAGCTGTGTCTGTGCACAGAGCTCTGCTCCCAAATCATTGCTCACTGCTGACTGATCACGTTTCTCCGGGTAAATCCATGCCTCCATAAGGGCATTCCATGCGGAGAAGGATGGCGTGGAGAGCACACTTTTCACTCAGCTGGGATGTTTGGTACAAAACAAGGCGGCAGGGCCAGGTTACTTGTGCGTGTGTGCTTGAGCCTGGAAAGGAGCTTGAAGAATAAATAGACTCAGCCTAGCTAGTCCCACTCAATCAGCAATCTGAAGTGGCAAATGTGGCCAAGTCCTGGGGCCAAACTTGTTTTTTAGGGCCACCAGTCTCCACCCTAAGCAGAGTATTTGCCTGCTTGAAGAGGAAAAATGCTTTTCACTACAGATTTCTGCACAACACGTGGGCTGTGCACCAAGTACCCTACAGTGCAAAAAGAACCAGAAAAATGGTCTTTTTTTGTGGTTTGTTGGTTTTTGTTTTTTGCACTCCATTTATCTTCACTAGATGCTTAATTATAACGGGTCTCTGGGGGAATCTCACTTTGCTTCCGCCATAGGACAGCTCCAACCCAGCTGAAGGTCTGAGAGCAGGCAAGCGCAGGTGAGTTCCTGTTGGTGCTGAGACACAGCTGGGCCATGAGAGGAATTCTGGAGTGGCCTTGGATGGGTCTCAGCTCCCTGAGCCTGCCCACAGACCCTCAGCACATCAGCACATCAGCACTGGAATCTTCTCCATCCTGCCTTCGACCCTGCTGCCGCCCATAGAAATGGCATTGACTTTTACCTATGAAACCCTATCCTTGGCAGCTTTAAGACAGACCCCACGGTGTGAATTACGCAGAAGACGTGCTAGAAATCCTGCCAGCTTATTGCACATATTCCTTCCCTCCTAAGAATTTCTCTCTCTTTCCGAGGTTAATTTAAAACAACTCTAAAATGCAAATATTATTCCCAATAGCAGCCTCTCTATTCTTTCCAGGACTGCTTCGTGTTTCAGTGCTTAGAAAATGGCAAAATGTAAAAGCTTTTGGCTCTGCAAAACTAGTTGTGATGTCTACCTGATAACACATTCTAGTTCTTAAACTGCATTTAACTTAGACATTTATATGCCTTGTCATCTTCACTGCCCAGTTCTGCATTATTGAGCATCTCCTTAAAAAAAAACAAAAGAAAAACTGTATTTTTTACAGTATGATATGCTGCTGACTTAAGCTGGAAAAGCTCTACTGACAAAAAAACAGCCTCTCTAGGCCAGTCCATGAGACAACCAATGATTTATTGGCCAAACACAAGATTTTTAACATAAAGAAGCCTGAGAAAGAGCTTGCTGCCTGGCTGTTGTAATCAGATTCCAGGCAGGGATCCTGCTTGGAGCTGTGTTGTACCCTTGGTGTCAGGAAGAGGGAGGAAAACCTGAAGTTCATCACAACAGTCAGACAGATCCAGGGGAAAATGTCACTTCCCCGACATCAAAGAATCCATAAGCAGCACTTACATTTTAGGTTCAGAGCGATCAAAGCGGACAGACAGCATTTTAATGTTTGTTTCCATTTTTAGAGCACATTTCTGATGCAGAGTTGTAGGGCTGGTGGTTTTTGTTTTGGGGTTGTTTTTTTTTGCCAGATAAAGTAAGTTTGAGATATTTTCTCACAGCACAAGTTAATGTTCTCAATCTGTTTTTCCTTTCTGGGGTCTGTGTAGACAAATTCCACAGCAACAACTGATGATAAGATCAGACAGTAGTAGCAGAGACATTTTTAAATCATATTTACAATATGTCCCCTCTGGGCCCACCAAGGAGCAATCTTTCTCAGAACAATATATATTGGCAATTTTTTTTTCTTTCCTCCATTTAGAGATAATTTTAGCTCTTCAGTGTCATGCAAATACACAGGGCTTTTCTCAGATAAAACTGCTATCAAAGCATTGGGAGCTCTGCCAGGAAAAGAGCAAACAAGGCTCCTAAGACGAATTCAGCTGGAGAAAGGCTTCAGGATTTGCTCCATTGGGCACAAACTGGTGCATTTTTAAATGCATATTTAAAAGACAATGAACAGATAAAAGAAAAAAACAAAAGGCACCAAAATCATTCGTTTCGGAGGTCTAAATTTGCTTTAGACCCGCCAGAATTTACATGCATTTACATGTAAAATGAGGCTTTATTCAGCTCCTCTGCCTGGCAGCCCAGCAGGGAGTGGGGACCCTCAGCAGCTCCCTCCCCACATTCCAGGGTCCTTCCCCCTCTTCACTCCCAGTGGGGTGGGGAATCCACTTGGGATCATTTCTCCTGGGTGGTTGGTCAGGGGAGCGGCCCAAATCTCGGCCCTCTCCTTAAAAAGGGTCGGCGTTTCACAAGAGAAGGAATCTGCATATGCTTGTCAGCCCTTGGCCAAGACAATGAGGTGCTGCTGGACACCAAACACCAGATAAATACGAGATACAGCAGAATGAGAGGTATAAATGCAATTCCAAATCCACCGCTGGGTGTGGGCGTGGGCCATGAGAGCGCCAGCTGCTCCCTGGACAGGTTGGGTGCAGTCATGGCATGCGTGCCCCTGCCTTCTGCTGGGTCCTGCAGGACCAGAATGAGGGAGGAGTTCACGTCTGGAAGTGCATGATCTGATTGCCAGCTGGTGGATTCCCACTCCTGGAAAAGAAGTAACACCTTGAGCTGCCAGAGGGAGGACGTTGGACAAAATGGTCCATAAAGCAAAGAAGGAAATTGGTGCAGCGAAGAGTTGGCAAGGAAGGAGGGGGAAATCTTTTCTAGGGGAGGATGGAGAAGGATTTGCAACCTGAGCTCAAAATTTCTTACTGAAAATGCATCAAATGGGAGAAGGATCTTCACTGGCCCCCTTTAACCTTTCCTAAACTTCCCTGTGAGACGGGACAAGAGCCCAGCTCTGCCCAGGACCCACCAGACACCAAACACCCACCATAAATCCCTAAACACGCTGCAGCTTGGGGGATCTCCTGGATGGAAGTGATGTAAATATGAGATTATATTATCTGGTATTGTTATTGTAATTTTATGGCCCCGTCTCTACACAGCGACTTCAAACCTTGTAAGCTCTTTTGTTCTTTGGCTTTCACTGCCTTTAAGCATCTTGGTAAATTTATAATCCCGTTCCTTTAACTTCTTTTTCTATCTCTTTGCTTGATGACCTGGCATGCAATGAATCAAAAAAGGGATATTTATACCCATACTGTGAGAATGTTTACAATGTTCAGAAAATTCTGTCTGTGGTTTGGTCTTTGTGTATTTTCAGAATAAATGACACTTTTCCAAATGTACTATATTACTGTTGAATCCACAGAGTCTGTATTTATGCAACTAAAATGCTTTTATTTAGACCTTTGCAACATGCCAAAATCAAAACTATTTTAATGAATGAATCAAAGTAGTGCAGCAAAGAAATCTGCAATGTATTACTGTTTCAAAATACAGATTTCTGTGAAAAGCCTCTCAGATACAAAGAATATGTTTGTTTTATGAAAAGCAATTTTGTTATTTTCATGCCCATTGTTTTAATAACAGAACTTTGATCTTGAAAATATTTTTGCATGAAACATGAATATGGTAATTGCCAAAGTTTCCATTTAGCTGCTGCTTCATGTTCCAAGAATATTGGGTTTCATTACATGCAGTATTTAATTATTTACATATGGGCTCCAGGCAACCTTCTTGACGTCTTGATGCAGACAATCCAAGTTTTGAGTTAAGTTAAAGTTAATTAATTTAATTAATTTAAAGTTTTTAAGTTTTCCAAATTTTTTATTCAGGCATATGGGTTTTCAAATTCATGAAATATCAAGAAATATTCAAGAAATATCAGTGACATCACTTAGGGCCTGAGTTAGCTTTCCCACTGCCATGGCCTGCTTTGCAGACCATCAAGGTTACAGGAGAATGTTCCAATCAGTCATGGAGGTAGGAAACACTCCATGAGTTCCCCACACTTCATTTGCAGAGTTCCTTGACAGAGGAACTCAATATCTTCTATTAATTTCAGTCCTCTATGGAGTTTTTGAAACAATGAAGCAGCTGCTAATATTCCATTTCCCTAATTCCCTTCAAAGGAATTTCTGGAAATTACAACTAAAATCTGCATTATTTTCATGCATTTCCCTCCTTGGGCTTACTCACAAGTGTAGGATCATGTGAATGAATGGATGAATGAGACAAATCTGTCCTTTCCACCCATAAACGTTGCTGAGGTAATAAATAAATAAATAAATAAATAAATAAGGAGGATTTTGTAAGTTTGTCTGGCACTCCCAGATGTTGAGTAGCCCTGCCTGACCACACATGGATCATCTCAGCCATGCACCTGCAAGGAGAGCAGTGCCCCTGGGACTGCCAGGCCGTGATGGATGCGCGGATAAACGGATCCTGACGGATTTATGGAGCACGTGCAAATCATCCCCGGGGCACACTGTATATCACAGCTCCAACAGGGACAGAAGCGTCACTTCTGCTCTGTGCTCACTCCTGAACTGAGCCAGAGAAGTTCCTGGGATTCTGCATCCGCTCCCGGGGTGTGAACCAGCCAGGTCAGGGAGGTGGTGGGTCCAGTTTTGAGACGAGATCCATCACGGGGAAGTTAAAGATGTGCCACAGGCAGCTCTGGGGGTATTCTGAGCCTCCTGGTGGCCGCCAAACTTGCTTTAAAAGTTGTATAAACACAGCCCCACCAGGACCAGAGAGCTTCTGCCTTAGAGGGAGACTGACATTGGGCAGAATGGTGCCCTGGGCTGATATTTATTCCTCATTAAGGAACAATTCTGGTGAGATGAAGCTTTCCCCCCATCCCATATCGAGTTATGTGTGTGTTCCTCGAGCTTGCACATCTCTCCAGCATCCTTGGGGTGAATAAATAAATCTTACAAATGGTTATGTGCCTCTAATGACGCCTCTTGAAAGGAAGCTGGACATAATAAATTCTTGCTCATCTTGATGGATGGGGGGAAAGAAAGGCAGGCAAGAGATAAGCAGGAAAAGCAGGAGCATTAGAAACTTCCATTAGCATTAAACATGTCAGCCTGCCCTTGAAAGCTGATTAACACCAACTCCTCGGGAAAAAATCATGGAGAATTTCCAGCATCAGACGTGATGATGCTGAAGGCAGAGAGTCCTCTGAGAGTGTTCTTTAGTGCCCAGTTACAACAGGAGCACTATTAACATGTTAGAGGGCTCCAAAAGTAGGAAGCTTTCTTCTCTCCCATTCCCTGTCAGTGGAGAGGACCCACACTTGGATTTGACTTGTGTCTGAAAATATTGGCATATTTACCTCCCCCATGCAGTCTGCCGCCAAGGGTCGGAGATCCCTGCCCACACCCCAGGCAGGACCTGCCCCTCATCCTTCCAGGGACGTTTGGCACTCAGAGGGAGGCTGGCGTAGGTGGCCCAAAGCAAACAAGGTGGTTATCATCCAGTTCCTGATCCTGGAGAAGCCGGAATCGTCTCCTCTGGCCTGTTAATTCCACATAAGCTTCATCATACTGGCAAACCTGGGAAATTTATGTTGCCTCTGAATAGAAACAGTCTTCTGCAGAACACAGGGCATTTTCATTTGGTAAATATGTGGAATATTTCAGCACAGCTCCTTTTACATTTAAACTACCCCTGTCTGGGGCACACACTGCATCGTGCTGTCCCTGCCACATTCCTCCTCTTCCTCCCTGCCCAGAGAGCCGGGGCAGCTCTGCTTCTCCTCCTGCTGCCAAAACCCTCATGGGCTCCCCAAAGCCTGGAGCCAGCCTGGAGCAGGGATTTGGGACAAACTCTGGGGGTTCCCCACAGCCTGGAGCCATCCCCAGGGATTTGGGGCAGAACCTGGGGGTTCTCCACAGCCTGGAGCCAGCTGGGGCAGGGATTTGGGGCAAACCCTCCCTGCACAGGTAGAAGCAGCCCTGGGAGCAGTGTCCTGGCTGTGCTGAGCTCCCTGTTCCAGGAGGAAAACCATCTGGATCACACAGTTCACAACTGGGGCAGGCATTCCAGGGCAGCCAGGCTCCCACTGGCTTTCACTTTGTTTTCTTTCAAACAGGCCCAGTTGCTGTCAGCTTCCCTACGACTTTCTCCTGCTTTAATTTACGTCCCATGCAAACTGCACAAACATTTTCCACTGGAAGGAGCCAAGGACTGACTTTTTCCCCTGCAGCATTTGGGGAAAACTGATTCTGAAAACAGTTCTGCAAAGAGGTTTGGATGATTTCTAGTCTGATCATTTTTATTTTCTATTTTAAAATAAATACCACACCTCTTTTGGTTTTCAAGTTTTATTTGGGCTGAAACTATTGCTACCAAGCAAAAAAGAAGAGTAAAATGGGAAGCTTTTCGAAATCAGTTTTACATTTTTCAGATCTCAGTTAAGCTTCTGGTATTAGACACAGCTTAAGAGGAAATCAGCAGAACACATATAATGTAATATACATAACATATATAACCATATTTTATGTACTGATGAGGACACAAACCATCCTGATTAAAGACCTGAGCACACATCTGTGTCCACACACATTTCATTTTCTGCTGTGGGGAAAGTTCACTCAGAATTTAGTAAGTTACTTCTGCAGATCAATTCTATTCAGCATCTTACTATTTTAAAAAACAATATCCCTCAATATCCCTGTAATTCCAGCTTTTCTCTAACATTATTGGCTTTGGAACTGCTGGCAGCTTTCTGTGACTGGAGTGGTCACAGCAGTATGGCAGATATTTGTCTCAGGTTTTAAAAGAAAAGCCACAAGAACATTTTCTTTGAGGTTCACATTAGGGTTTAACCATGAGAATGAACCTGTGTTATCCCAGACACCTTCAGAGTAACTACGAGTCCAAAAAAGTTTCAAATTTCTGAAAAATGCTTGGAAGGATTAAAAAAGAGAGAGAGATTTTTAAGCATCAGAGAGGGAATTTTACAAGTGACTGGAAAAAATCAAATTGATGTTTTATGCTACCTCTGACCATCCCTAAACACCAGCTCTGGCGCTTGTCACCAGACCCAGCTGAGAGGCACCACATTTGAAAGATCAGGCTCATGTCCAACCACAATTTTGTCTTTCTTTTAAGTAGATTAAATAAATTACATGATAGCTTTAAGATGAATCCCTGGATCTTCCCTCCACCCAATTGAAAACTATTCTGATTAAGCTTTGGAGAATGTTACGACAAATCAGATTTAAGTATTATGAAAACGTGGCAAGTAGGACTCCAGGGGTTCCTTTAAAAATCCTCAATGAATAAGACACGTAATGTGAGGTTTTGCAATTCCCAGGTGAAGGTTTATGAGTTCAAATTGCAGTTCTTCCAAGAGGAGAAGGGAGGCAAGGCCTGCAAGATGTAATAATGTTTAGTAGATTGAATGATACAGAGAAAAAAATACTCAGATTTGGAACAGACAATTCATTCTTCATGTCACTGAAGAACCCTAAAGAATCCCACAAGATCTTTTAAAAAATTGCCAGAGTGCCAGAAAACTTCATGTTCTCTTTAATGAAATCAATTGATCTAATAATAGATGGAAAACTGCTCTGCCTTAAAAGATTTTTCCACTCCAAACAAATGGCTCATTTGGCCAATGATACAGCATTCAACCCAATTACAAGTAACTCTCCCACTGCAAAGAGCTCAGGAAGGATTTACACTAGTCCTATATGGCTGCTGATAACCAGGTACAACCACAGATAACCACACTCCACGTGGTTTCTGCCTCTCGCTGTCCAACCCACCTAAAATACCCCAGCTGAGGGCAGCCCCCATCCAACTGCTGCTGCTGCTCCCCTGGCAACTCTGCTTTTCTCCATTAAAAAAATCAGTCATAGGTTTTGGTTTGGTTTTTTTTTTCCCAAGGGCAAGTCTAGCCAGTTAATTATTAAGTAACTAAATTGCTTAACTAGTTCGGGGAAGGCTGAGCCATCCCCAGTCATGGTTTGGATTGCAACGTGTTCCCAAGGAGCAGTGAGGGGATCCAGCCACAGCTCCTTCCCAAAGGGATGGCACAGGAGGGAACGCCAAGCATTCCGAGCCTGGTCCTGGCCCTGCTGCCGAGGGGACGGCAGGATCCGAGGTGTTTCCAGGTGGGATTCTGCCCGGGGCAGCCCTGAGGAGTCCTGGCAGGGAAGCCTTTCAGGTGTGCTGCCGCAGGCAAGGCGGGCAGAGCCAGCCTGGGCTGGAGGTCCTGCATGCCCAGGGTTCTGACTGCTGGGGGTTGTGTTGGGGCGCCTGCTGAGATTGGGATGGGAGCCTGTTCTGGGCAAGGAAGACCTCGCTGTTTACACAAGGATGCCAAACAGCTCCCTGAGGAAGGGCCTAAATGTAAACTCCTCTCTGTGAAATGTGAAAACTAACTGTGAACTCACACAGTTGCCATCTCCCTGAGGCGGCCCAGAACGCTTTGTCTTCTTATTTAGGCATCCCAGCGTCATCTGCAGCCTGGATGTCCCTCTCAGCTCTCTGTTTGCAAGGACTAAATTAAAAGGCAAACGCACAAACATCCCAATAAACTGGACTAAATCAACCCTGGAGCAGAACTGCGCAGCGACTGCTGCAGAGAGCGCCCTGCCTCCCAAGGCCCAGGGACGTGCAAAGGCTGTCAGCAGCACCAAAGGCGCTCCTCGCCCTGCCTTGGGCTCAGCAGGAGACAGAGGGGCTCAGATGGGTCACGGCAGCTCATCACAGAGCAAAGACACAAAGGTTCCCCGTGGGTGTTCATGCAACAACTCCCAAGCCCAGAGAGGACACGGCACCCCAGGCTCTGAACCCCAAGTCTGGTTTATATGAACTCTGGTGGTTTCTTCCCTCAGACTGCTGTTTCTCAGGCTGGTTTATTCTTGCTAGGATTAAGGAGAGAGCAAAAATAACGAGCTGCACTCCATGCTGCCAGTCAATTAAAGTGGATCGTGGCCTGATTAATAATGGAGATTCTACAGAATATTACTCAGATTCCTGGACAATAAATCTTAGAAGTGATGTCTGGGATTGTTCCAGTCCAATAGCGTCTCTCGAACATTTATACACTGATGTGTTTATACAGCCAGTGTTATTTTGGAGCAGTGATCTCTCTAGATTGATTTAAGGAGCTCAGAAAGCCTTGGAGCATGTCTTGGTTTGGTTCCTCTCTAATTAATCAGTATCGAGAACAAATAAGCAAATCACCAGGAAAAAGAAATTGCGAACAGTCATTTCTAAAATCAACAGAAACTCTCCTTCATACAGATCGTGCATGAGTCTGCAGACATCCCTTACAGCCAGGGATTGCAGCCCAGCTCACACCTGGTGTAAGAACGGCATTACAGCTACAACAGTGGGAGATTTCCCAGTCTCTACTCATCACCTGTTCTCCCTCCTCTTACTGTTCTGCTTTACAAGCACATACTTCTTATAGCATGAACTTTTCTTCTGACACCTACACAGATATTCCCACTAACACAGAAACTCTTCCAGGTGTTGCTGTTACCCACAAAGACCATCCAGGTGCTTTTCCAGAGGTACAGGATGGATGGGAGGTCTCAGAGAGGATCCCAACCTCTGTGCTCACCCGTGTGCTACTGGTGGTGAAAACATTAGTGACAGATTTTAGTGCTGGTTCCCGAAACTGGGTGTTTCTGGGGCTTGGCTGCAGAAGATACCCAGAAAAGTGCTGCCCACACTACAATTTCTGCCTTTAATATCTTCTGGCACAATATTTTCTCAATTAAATTAGAGATAAATTGATAAATGGCTAAGAAAAAAACCAGACAAGCAATCTGGGGCTTCACCAGTGTATTCTACTAAACAGTAAATTTGTTGCATAAAGACATACTGAGATCTACCTGGAACATTTTCAAGATGTCTATTAGCTCTATAAAAACGGGACAAGTTGATTTATGCCAATTATAACTGTAGGGAAATGGATTTGAGTACTTTGCAATACTGTATAAAAATGTTTTGCCTCAAAAGTCAGCAAGCTTTGCAAACTGGAACATGGGTTTCACCTGTCCTGCTGAAGTACATGAATTACTGATGTTTTATCAGTCTAATTAGAGGCTTGATTGTTTATAATGATTATTATGCTTCCCAAAGCCACATTTTACATGAACAGGTTCAGAGCTTCACAATTGCAGTGCTACGATTCAGGACTTGACCTGTCACGAACCAATTACCACTGAACAAAGAGCACAAAATCTGTGCTTGTTTGGTTTTGTCAGCCTTTCTTTGGGTCATGTTGCTTAGATACAATTTGTAGGGAAGAAAAGAGGAAAGAACTGTTGGTAAAATGAACGCAAAGCGTTTCATTAGGTGGATAGGACTTGTATGACTTCCATTTACATCCATAAAACCTAAATTCCTCCTGCTGCAGACAGCTGGCATAGCCACCTCCTCTTTAAGTATATTGAAAAATACCTCAGGTAATCTGCTTAAATATTATGGAGACTATTAAGAGCCTGCTCCAATGCCAGTAGAAAACCAAAGTGTCACGTGCTGTGTATTTGGGGTAGTCTGAATTGTATCACTAAAAGTACCTCATTTCCTTTGGAGACAACCCCAAAAGAGCAGAAGAAACCAAACTCTTAGGAGCAATCTGGAGCAGTAATTTTTGGTGAGGAGGATCACCGAACATTTATTTCCATCTGAAAGTTCAGATCAGTCACTTTTTTATTCACACATGGCAACACAACCTCCCCGCTATGTTTAATGTCACAAAAATGTGAACTGCTCACGGGGGAAATATTAGATCAAGGCTCAAAAACAGCTGGGAAGGACCAGGGGAAACATTGCACAAGCTCTGCAAGCACTTTGTGGAATATTTAGTTGGCACTTTTCTGGAGCGTTTGAGCATTTTCTGATATTTCTGAAGGCATGCTGGGAAAATGCTATGGGAAAACAGCAGTCAAGTAGGAGAGCCATATGAAAAAGATCAACAACAAATAATAATGAACGAGGCTGATTTATCCCTCAGATAAATCAATGCTAGGGCAGAAACACACTGTGTGCAGCAGCATTTCTTGCTAGGGAAGCACCAGGCTAAGTTCTGTTGTTTCTATATTCCGTTCTCTTCGTTGCTACTCCCGCCAAGATGAGAGACACACCAGTGTCTCCACACATTTCAAGAAATCTAATGCTCTCACACCTTCCTCCTTCTTGGCTTATCATTAATTTTATCCAGCTTTTGTGAATTTTTGAGAAGGCAGGCACCGTTTTAACAGAAACAGCCTGCTCTGGGTTGTGCAGAACTGAGTGTCACTTCAGCAATTTTTATTTAAGGTCCCTCCTTAAATATAGTTCCTCTTCACCATTATTTTAGGGATTATACCCCTCTCCCTTTGTCCTGCCCCCTGTGGAACACTTTCCAGCCAAGGAGAAGCAGCTTTCCCCACTCGGCACCCGCCTCCAGCTCTCTCTACTGTTCTGTTTCAAAGATTTCTCTGTAGTTTCATGACTTTGAAAGGTACGTACACCACACCTCGCTGAAGTACCTCTGCTCTACTTTTTTTTTCCAGGTCACTTTGCTGGTGCCCTGCTGTGCAGAATCCTCAGGGTTTGGGAGCAGACAGAGTCCCTGCCCTTGTGACAGACTCGCCTCCCGAGGGCCAGAACAACTGCAAAATGCCACCAGCAGCGTGCAGACACAGACTGAGCGTTCACATTCGCCAGCCAAGGCCCCAGAAGGGTGGATATTCCAGGAAGGAGCCAACCCCTTGAGCAACAGAACAGGCCTGCCAAGGACAGCCAAGTAAAACCAGATGCGGTGGCTTGGAAAGGCACAGGGTGGGAATCGCACTGGTTGGCAGCATGGGCTGAGCAAAAAGGGAGGTGGCAGGGGAATGAGAGGAGAAATGAAAGGAGAAACAAAAGAAGAGCAGCTGGGGGAGCTGATGGGCAGGGTGTTTGGCAAAACATGAAATTATGAATCATAGTATTTCACTGTGTATAGGAAACCACCTATGACCTTACCATTATTATTTGCAGTTTTACCATTATTATTTGCAGTTTTACCATTCCTATTTGCAGTTTTACCATTCCTATTTGCAATTTTACCGTTCCTATTTGCAGTTTTACCAATACTATTTGCAGTTTTACCCTTACTTTTGCCATTGCCCTCCTTTCCCAATCTATTTGTCTTCAACAAGCTCCTGGTACTCGCACGTGTGCAAACTTCACACAGCAGAGGTCAATGCAGTGCTTTTATAAAATGACTGAGGCTAATGCTAAGGGAATGGCAAATGTACAACAAAAACAAATCTCAGCAACTTGAAAGAGCTTTGCATGCCTCCTGCCATAATTCCCAATACCAGTTCAGTACACTAACCTTTGCCTTTAGAATAGCTGCAGTCAGATAAATCATTTAACTCTACCATCAAGGTTGTTACCTTTGGCTTTTTCCATTACTTTCTATCTTGTTATTCAATGACTTGAATCACTCACTAGAGCCTATTCTATCAAGCTTCAATAATCTATAAAACAACTATTTTTGCCGCAGTTTTTTGATGATTTTTCACCAGTCGGCCCAGTTTTCTTTACAAACATTACTGAATTTCTCTTTACATTAAGGGGCAAAAAAAGTCCACCATGGATTAAATTAAAAAAGAAAAAAAAAAAAAAAGGCACATTGGAAGGCATGAAGTTATCGCAGAATTAAATATATAAATACATATTTATTTAGGTAATACCTGCCTTCAGAACCAAATAATTTAGTCTTTAAGGGTTGGGTTGAAGGGGCTGCAGCAGCACATCTCCACTCTGACTGCAAATACCAGAGGCACAGCAAGCGGGGCCTTCCATAAACACGTCTGGGGGAGACACAAGCAGCCCTCCCTCCCCTCGTGTGTCTCAGCCCCAGCCCTGATGCTGGAAGAGCAGACTGGGCAGGAACTCCAGCACCTCCCAGCCCCAAAACGCAGCTGTTTGCATAGCAAAGGTCAGGTTTTGTGTGTGTGTGCAGGATGCTGGCACAGCTGGCACAGCTGGCCTCCAGCGCCAGCAGCGAGCTGGCCCTGCCTCCATGGCACAAAGCCCCTTCACAAAGAGCGTTTCTTTTCACCGGAGCATGGAAAAATCTCACCGTGGCCTTTACAAATGCTGGCTAATGGGAAATGAATGAGGAGAAGTGTCGCCCTGATTTTTTCAGCCTTTTCTTCTGTTTCACGGTTTCATGTTTTGGGTTCTTTCTCACGCTCTGGCCTGTAAACACCGGCAAATGTTTATCATAACTTCAAGGTAGTTTTCATTCCTGTTCTTAGAGCTATGGACAGCTGATGGCAGTTGTCCTGACCAATGGGATGGGGAGAGGTGTCAACCTTCTCCCCCAATCCCTGGCCTTTGTAGAAATACTATAAAATGGAGTCAGACTTTCAAATAAACATAGTTCTTAGTTCATGCCTTCTGATCAAAGTGTGAGTGTGTGTCTGTGTGTGTGTGACGAACTGCGTCAGAGAAGTTGTGGGAGTGACCTCCTCATCGTGCTCAAGCAATGCACAAACACCCAGCCCAAGCCGTTCTCCGGAGAACAAGCCCAGAACAGCCCTCAGCAGCCAGAGCTGGGAAAGGGCTCTGCCCCCAGACATTCACACCCGGCTCTGGTCTGCTCCTGATGTTCAGCAGGATTCCCTGCACTTCGGGACGCAGCCTCCATCCCTAATTTAATGGCTGCATTTTCAGCACCTTGTGAAAAAAACCACGAGCTGCAGCGAAGAAGAAGTAACGCCCATGGGATTGCTGTTCGGGCCATTTTCAAGGTTTTATTCCCCTTGCAATGGAAATTTTCACAGGGAGGTATAAAACTAGAGCAGTTCTGATTCATTCTAGACCCAGCCATGTCAACACAGTTTTTAGAAAAAAAAATATTCCTGTCCCACTCCCAATGCTTTTCCACTTAAAATATAGCATTAACTGTATTACTATCATTACTTTGCTGTTTTTTTCAGATGATATTTTCCTTGCATTTTTATGTGGTACCCTTGTTAACAAATTAATTTCTTCTTCAAAACAGCTTATTTCATAAAAAAAAAAAAGGTCAAAATCTATTTCAATAAAACTTTAAGGGAAAAAATGTACAGAAAATTTACATTTTGTACTTAGAAATTCTAAAAAAACCCATGGAGAATATTTCCTCATAATGATCTGTTTCTAATTTGTTACAATGATAACAGGCTTGACATTTCAGGGACTTCTCAGAAAATTCAGCTTTTATTTTTTCAGTCAGATCTAGTATTCATATTAAAAACTGTTTTGCCAAGAGGCTCACATTATGTCACTGGGAAATGGAGCAGAGCCTGCCAAAATAGAAAGATACAACTTTTTTTCCTTTTGGAACTTTTGTCAAAGTGCAGAAGAGATCTTAGAAAGAGCTCTTTTAAAGTAAATGTCTAGAATGTTAATGAGATTTCTGAGCATACTTAATATTGCAAAACCACAAAGCAGGGGGAAAATAAGAAGGAAAAAAGAAAAAGAAAGGAGCTGGAGGCTGCCTAGATCAAGACATCTAAAACACAATAAAAAGGCTAAAATGAAATAGTTATGAGAGCGACACAAAATGTTTTTCCTCAGAGGGAGACAGCTCTGGAGATGAATGTTTGAGGATGTCAGTGGGGTTAGATGTGGAGCAGGGCCCTGTGCAGTGGGACTGCCCTCAGTTCTGTGCTGCTCACAGCACAAATACAGATTTAAAAGCTCCTGACCCTCCCCATCCTCACACAAATAGGAAGTTACAGAAACCAGCCTTGAGGGAAGGCTTGGGGGTCTCTGAACCCACTCAGCCACGACCCTGAAGAAATTCAGAGCTTCCCGAGGACTCTGCTCATGCAAAGAGGAAGAGTCTTCGTGCCTTCAGGTGTGGTTGGGGTTGTTTTAAGGAGAAAAAACCCCCAAACCTCCTCATGTTTAAAAAGAATTACCTTTTGTCTCTGAACAGCAAACCTGGGGATGTTTAATAGCTGGGATGCACCTTCTTTCCTGCTCTAAAATGAGTGTCTGGGGCTCCAAACACACACACAACTCCCCCCGTGTTGGATTCAGAGCAAATATTGGTGCATATTAATGAGGAAAACAATGGCCCGACCTGGTGTAACCTCACAACTTCACAAAGCCTTGTTCCACCTCTCAACCCACGGCTTCATTTTATCCCAACCCCCTTAACTACAAGAGATAAGGAAACGACCCCTTGACATCAGCACTCACCAAGAACCGGGACTTCCTTTTTAAAGACTTCTGTTTTAAAGCAATATAAACTGCGCAGAAGATCCAAGAACTGAAAGGCTTCCTGGAGCCACCACCATTTTCCAAAACAACTCAACTCTCAGAAAAAGCAAAAAAAAAAAAATGCAGCCAAAAGCTCCATTAGGATCAAATTAGAGGCGCTCGAGTCCAGAATCCTGCCTAAGAGCAATCAGCTGGGGATCCTCATCTTGCACAGATAATGGCAGGGTCTGTTTGCAGGCATTCTCTCATAGATCCTGGCAAGCAGTGGTTTAGAAACTTCTAGAGACAGAGGTCAGTACCTGGAGCTGGATTTATTGGCCCAAGATGCTCCGTGCCCTACCTGAACCCACAGGTAGCTCTGGGCTCTGCATCACCCTGCTGTAACACTCATCAGGAAAAAACAGCCCCCACTAATCTTTTATTCTTTTCTATCTTTGGGCTCACCTGACCCAGAAATTCAGAATTTGTACTAAACAGCCTGGGCTTTCCATGAGGCTTCTGGTTTTGAACTGACATGTTTTAAAAAGGGCTTTTTTCCTCAGTTTATACAAATGTAAGAAGAGCTGTAAATACATAAGCAGGGTGACTGCTTACCTAAGGAATGGTGGATGATCCCAAAAGCCTGCTTGTCAAATACACCTCGTGCAAGTATTAGGAGCTGTTTATTTTGGAAAGGGAACAAAAGCATCCTGAGATAAAGCAGCGTTGCTGATGTGGAAAAACCAGAACGTTCCACATCATTCACAATCATCCTGCCAGTACAAAAAGTGAATCGGTTTCCATTCCTGTTCTTGAAAACAGGATTTTTAAATTTTTTTTTTCATGTTTAAACAGAGGAAGGTCGGACTTAAAAAGACTTGAGGAGATGCTTATGTGTGAGCAGACAGGGATAAATAGGGCTTCACCTCTTTTTCATGGGGCCAGACTGTCAGTTAAGGGCAATGAGATTTGTCAGCTGAGTACGATCCCAAACACACCCACTCGTGTGGAACCGCCTGTGCGAGTGGCACCTGACGGCCCTGCAGCACCCACATGCCCGGAGAGCCGGGGGACGGGAGGGGATGCTCAGCAGTTTGTGCTCCCTCAGCACTCCCCGCTCTCTGAGACGTGGGCTGGCCCCCACCACGGCTGAACTCATCCCCAAACCCCTGCGGAATGGGCCTCTAAATTATGGCTTGTGCTTCATGTCCCACCCGTCAGCAGTGAGTTAATTACAGCCTGGATTTAAACATTGTCATTACTTACAACGTGCAAGATGTGTTAAAAGGGGAGGAGGCATATCTGATGTCAGTTCTCTTGCTCTAAATTGTTTAAATAAGGGAGGAAAAGACAAGAAATTATATAGTGCAAAATGTGGTGTCTACATCAGAATTTGATACCTACTGCATGGGTTTGCAGTGCTGGGGAAAGTCAAAGATGCAGCATCTGTGGCCCTATAAAACTTTCTGGGATGAAGCCTCCACTGAAATTTGGAATCCTCGTGTAGTTTCCAGCAGCGGTCAGGTCTGGGCCTCACTCTTGTTCTCAAATCCCAGCCTTGCAGCAGCTCACCAAAACTAGCTCCAGTACCCAGAGAAGAAGAGCTCAGGAAAAGCAGAACTCCAATTCTAGCACTTCAGATAAAGATTTGCTGAATTACAACAAGCACTTCTATTACATTAATCCCCGTCTTCAAACATGGCTAACTCTCCCATATCACAAAGTGGACTGTTGATAATAAAATGTACAATAAATAACTTTAGGACTCAGACATTGTAGTGGTCAATAATGTAACTATTCAAAGAACAGCAAAAATCAATCAATCAATGGCTGGCTGATCAAATTTCCTAAAAAGCCCCAGAAGGAAGAGCATTATTTTATATTTTTCTCTATCCATATTAATAAAGGAATGCGTACTTAGAGCCAAAATTCTTGTGGCTCTTTCCTCTCAACTATTCCTAAATAAAATATAAACTCTTCTATTTCATTAGCGTTGTGCAGAGAGGAGGAGAAGGAAGTTACGAAACAGGCTCAGATGTTGCCAGTCCTTCAAGTCTGTCTGCAGACAGCAACATTTCTGAGGCAGCAAAGTGGCTCTGAAGCAACTACACAAAATTACGTACAGAATGTCAGGAAAGGATGCTCAAGTGCTGCTTTCACTCCTTGCTTAGATGCTGCTTCTGAAACAGAGGGGTTTGGTGTGGATTTTTCACGCAGCTTGGTCTGTTAAGCTACCATTTATCTCTAAGAACCCATTTTTATTCCATATCCACCTTCTACTTGTGCGTGTAAAACCCTGAGATGTCGCTCAGCTGCCACGTCAGAGCCTGACCTTTCACAAAATACTGCCCATAAATGTCATATAAAGCACTATCATCATGAACCATCTCTGCTGGGCTTGATGGCTCTACCATCACACGATGACATTTTATCTGGCCCATGTTCCCCAGCTCTCCTGTGCACCTTCTGTTAATGCAAACTTTTCTTTCTGCCAGCAGTAAAAATAAAGGATCGAGGCAAGTTCACTTGAAATTTAATGATAGGAGCTACATAGATAGATAAAGAAACCCACACAAGACAAACATAGTACAAAAAAGGTCATAAAATGTCAAAGAAGACAGAATCTTTTAACTTTATAACTCTCTACAGTGCTTGGCAATGAACAGAATGTTGAGAAGATCTTAACATTTTAGGTACATTTTAGGATACTGCACATACTCTAGACACATTAAATATATTTGAAATATGCCCAGAACGACTGGGAGTGGTCTAACTCATTAATTAAGTGCAGGAGGAAGATCATGTTACATTGGACATGTCCTGTTAACCACGGGGGATTTGTCAGAATGACTGACATGGAGAAGGACTCAGCTCTTTCTCTGCATTACCACATCCTTTTCCCCTTTTAAAATGCAAACTGATTAAAAATAAATAAATAAATAAAAATCAGGTTTCTTGCAAAGACTTTATAGTCCAGGGTAAAATGATACCAACCTTTATGGACAAAGGGCAGGTGAAGATGAATTGCATTTGATTTTCTGAGGGACTGGAAGCTTCACAGCAGCAGGAAAAAAAAAAAAATCCATAATCTGAGTGAAACCTGCAGCAAACCTCTCATTTTTGCAGCCCTTTGAGGGCTGGCATTTTTGCCTGTGCTACATCCCAAACTGACAGGCCCTCACCCTTCCTTTGACAGGGGAGCAAAGCTAAATGGGAGAGCCTTAATGGCTCAGCAGTACCTCCAAGGATGAGAGAACTTACTAAATAAAAACGACCTTCCTTAGCTGGGGCAGTGTAATTCCAGCCCTGGAACCCAAACCTCTCTTCAGTTACAAACCTCAGGCTTTGAAAAGAGCATTAAAGGCTCGTGTGGAGAGGCTGCTTTTTAGACTTTTTTTTCTTTTTCCAAGGGGGAACAGAACTGTGTCTCCAGTAGGGAAAGCTCCATTTGTGCCTTCTCCCATGGACAGAGGCAGCAGGGAGAGGGGAACTTCAATTCCCTGTCAGCACTCCAAGCTGTAGTCTCAGTGCAAGGCTGCAGTGGCCTTCGAAAGCTTTAATTTATAAATAAAGTATCTATTCCTGCATAAATGTCACATTAAAGTGTATCACAGAATTCAGCACAGCATCTGCCCAGCCATGGCTCCAAGTGAAAATGTTATTCCAGTCCTTGCCTGTATTTTCCATCCAAATATTTGTGTAGTTTCAAGTAGCCCAAGGAACCTGGGCCTGACGTCACCCTGGTGGAAATCAATAAAAGCGCTGCCTCTGGCTTCAGGCAGCGGCCTCGAGCATCCTGTAGCGACAACTTTGAAATCCTAAACCCAAACCTCCACAGCAATCGTTGAAGGAATTAATTTCTTTCTATTTACAACCATCCCGAGCACACGGGGCAGTTTATAAACTCAGGTAAAGAAGGTTGTAAGGCGATGGTGGCTGATTTGGAGCAGGCATCTCAAACCAGCCCGCTCAGAACCGGGTGCACTGATGGATTTCCTCATCAGATACAGCAGCTGAATCAAGGAACAACCCCCTCAGGAACTCAACCCCCTTAGCTGGACTACGAGCATCCCCTGACCAGGGAGTGTGAAGTTCTATTTCATATAAAATGCCCTTGGACAAACCAGATCCTGTTGTTAATAACAGCAATTCCAGGGCTTGTGGCAAACTGCAGAACAAGAGAGCCCTGCTAGGGAAGTGCGAACACTGAAGTGTGGGGACGCAGCAGGGCAGGGCTGCTGGGCCCAGGGCATGGAGGGAGGAGAAGTGGCACTGGAGGAAGGGGAATGGCAGCAGGGACACGTGAGCACAGATATCCTGAGGAGAAACAGATGGCAAAGAGAAGGGAGATGCAAAAGGCAGCGAAGCACAAGAAGAAGTACAAGAATCACTACCACAGTTTAAATAGAATAATCCAAAAGTCAGCGATATAGGTGTATTAATTAAACTTTATCACCCTGCACTGCACACAACCTTCAGATGGAATTAACAGAAACCTACATGCACAATTCTCTATGACATCATCTGGGTTTTTTTTGTTTGTTTTTTTTTTTAAGGAACAAATCTGTTAAAAATTCCTTAGTTAGGTACATCACCCTAAATACTGATGCATGCTCCCATCAGCAGGGCAATGTATGCAGCCAAAAGCAACCTCAAGCTTTATGGAACATTAATAATTAGAATGAGCACTACAGATGGAATTCAGATTTGAGAAGGGAAAAAGCCTTAGCACTAAAAAATCCTTGCCTGAGACTGAAACGGGAACACAGTTGTGTAACCACGAGTCTTGTTACCTTCTAGAGGTCACCAACACACAAAAAATCATCCCAGGCATTCAGAAAGTCGTTTTACTGGGACATAACAGGCTAAAGGTCACTTGAAGCTGAAGTTTCTGCTTTGCCATAAAGCAAAACACATTAAAGGAACAATTGAGCTGCTCTGTGGCTCTGGTGCACATAAGAATTCTCTATCGCTATCCACAATGAGCAAAGCTGGTGTCTTTTATTGCTTTTTTTTCAGTACTTGAATACCTGCCTTGCAGGAGAAATTGCTTTTGCCTAATGCTGTGTCTGGTGCTTCAGGTGTGGTCTGGCTGGCTTTTTACAGCATATTCAGGAGTGCTTTTAAGTCATCCCTGGGTAGAAAGGGGTATCAAAAGTGTGACTTTTAATGAGCTACATCACCCACACCCAAGCGGTGGCAAAGGGGCATTAGCAGCCTGTGCAAACACAGGAAAATCTCATCCCTTTTCCACGGACAGCACTGTGCTCTGCTCCTGGTGCAGGATAACTGAGGTTCTTCTTCACAGATGCCTTGGGGGGATTAGAGTGAAATGACACTGCATGAAATATTTTTATTCATATGAAATGTATGGCAAGTTTATTTTGGAACGATTTGGTTGCAATAGAAAGGAGGAACATAGCTGTTCTGGGTAATGGCTATAGTAATAGGGCAACATGAAAGTATAAAGAGATCACTTAAGGAAATAATAAAGGAAAGGAAGGAAAGGAAGGGAAAGGAAAGGTATCACCACCTGTGGATCCAGAAACAAGACTTGACTGCTGCAGTTTCGATGCCCATTTGTCAAAGTGATGGTCTCAGTCTTCATCCATCAGGGGTGGAGGGAATCCATGGAACATAAAGTTTGGTAGGATAACACACGTTCAGATTCAGGGGCTAGTGCCCAGGAACCTCCCTGGAAGGGGAGTTTTCTCTGTTGAACACTGTGGATCACGGGCTGCACTGTGGATCGTGAGTCTGGGGGAACTTTGGGAATCCTTGATGGTTTATGGCCCCTTGTCACTGCATGGCTGAGCCAGTTGTGCCTTCTCAGAAGGGATGAAAACACTCAGGTCTGTGTGTGAATGTCCCGGTACCGGCCCTGGGAGGGCGTTTACACCTGAGCCAGGTGTGTAAGGGAGGACACGGGCATGTCAGAAAGCATTACCCCACCTCCACAGGGTCTGTTTCTTACCAGCTTTCTGCTCCATCTGGCCCAGAACCTGGTTTGTTGCTAAACAAAGGTTGATTTGTCATGGTCATCCTCTGGTGGTGGGTGTCCACCCCCCCGTATCTGGGCTGTTCTTAGGCAGATCAGAGGGTTTGCCCCCACACACCCAAACCCTCTCCTCCACCCCTTCGGCTGCAGGGCACAAACCTGGCCTCAGCGAAGCACCCTGTTGCTTTTACAAATCATTAACCCTTAACGTTTCAGTCCCTCACACGCTGGCAGATCCTGTTTGCGCGATACCAGTTCTGTTTGCACTTTTTCTCGTCGGTAATGTAGGAATTCTCACCTGCGGACTGAGAAGTCAGCTCAAGTGCTCAGCCGCTCCTCCGGGACCTGACCCCAGGGGCAACTCCGTGAACGCCCCTTCCAAAAGCCATCACAGAGCCATTGGATGGTTTGGGTCGGACGGAACCTTAAAGACCTTGGCTCCAAACCTTTTGCCACAGGCAGGGACAAGTTCCTCTCCACCAGGCAGCTCCAGGCTGGCCCCGTGCCTGTGCCCAGCCGGTGTGTCCCACATCGCTCCAGCAGCCATCCCGTCCG